>CAUYLG010036346.1:0-13417 GCA_963573385.1 Cacajao melanocephalus
ACTCTGTTGTGGGGGTGAGTTGTGTGTTGAGTTGTGTGTGTGTGTGTGTGTGTGTGTGTGTGTGTGTACGCTTGTAATGGGCTTTGGGCAAGGTTGTGATTTTTGCAGAGTCTTTTGTGATAGTTCTTGTTATCAGGTATACATGTGTGAGAACCCTCCCTTGGCCTTCCCAGGCTCCATTTGTCAAGATTTTGACGGAAGTGACTTCATTTTGATTCTGACTACTTTCACATAAGATAACAAATTTGTGTTGTGTTAACTCACCAAGTTTGTAGTAATTTGTTACAGTAGCAACAAGAAATTGACACTCACCCTCACCCTGCCCACACCTGCTCACGCCTGCCCGGCCTCCCAGCGCCTCTCTGAAGGACCTACTTCCCTTTAAAGATAACTTCCCTTCCTCCTATACAGACATCAGATAAAAGCCACAGCCAGCAAACCTACACGCGTAGGCGGATTGATGGACCATCCCGTTATGCTGAGAAGGACGCCTCGTGCTGTTCTAGAAGAGATGGAGCTGCCATTCTGCAGTGCCAGGAGTCTTCAATCCAGCGTCCTTCTTCAACTTTCACGGGTAGCACAATGGGCACAACGCCTGATTAGAACAGGTGCCCAGCGTAGACTTTCCATAATGCGGCTACAGGAGCAGATTAAGCCGATCTACACTCAGGACTGTAAGAAGTAAAATGATTGGCCTTGCCGTTTCTGTGGGAGCCTCGGGAAAGAGCAGGAGGGTAGGAGGAGCCCAAGGCAGCCCGAGGCTGTGGGCGGGGGAGGGAGTTCCGAGGCGGCCCAAGTCCTCTGTCCAGTCTTGCTCATGACTAGACAGTGGCCACAATAGGCTGTCTACCCATCTCAGCCTCAGTTACCCCATCATAAAACAAGTCACCTCTCCAAAGCTTTTTCTGGAACTAGACTTTATTAGGCATGAGTCACAGGTGGCTGGAATTTCTCTCAACAACCAAATGGTAGCTAAAGTTAGTGCTTGAGATCCTACCGAAATGTCTAAGGCAAGCGTGTCCAACCCATGGCCCATACGCTGCATGCAACCCAGGATGGCTTTGAATGTGGCCCAACCCAAATCTGTAAATTTTCTTAAAACACTATAAGATTTTTTTGCAAATTTATTTTAGCTCACCAGCTATCATTAGTGTTAGTGTACTTTATGTGTGGCCCAAGACAATGCTTCTTATTTCAATGTGGCCCAGAGAAAACAAAAGATTGGACACTCCTGGTCTAAGGGGTCCCGCACAGGGGGCAGAGATGGGGAATTCCTTGGCCATGCTCCTTGTGTGGGGAGATCGTTATTTTATTGAGACAAGACTGAAGTTTACCACCATGCAGAGCATGGTGCAGAATTTCCCCTCAATTTGAAGCATGTCTTTCATTTTAAGCAGACGATTTTCAGTTGGTTCCCAGCCATGACCAGTAAGAAGAGACATAGGTGCCCCCAAGCAAATTATAAAGAGCCAGGTAACAAACACAGACCATTGACTGTTTTTAATGAATGCATGTTTTACATTTTTTAATGATGAAATTTTGCATAGAATGTTCACAGATTTCTAGAGCTAGGCGAGACTCCATTAAAGCCAGCTGCATTGTCCCCAGTCCCACAAACATCAGTGACCCACCCAGAACTGTATTTTCTTGACACTTCATTCTTTGCTGTAAGGTAGAAATGCAGCCAGACATTCCTATCCTCCTGATGAGGATTAGTGCAAATATCATGGGATGTGAAATTTACAGCAATCAAAAGATTGATCTGGTTAGCACAGAGATATGGAAACCAGGAACAGGCCTGGCGCTGTGGCTCATGCTTGTAATCCCAGCATTTTGGGAGGCTGAAGTGGGTGGACCACCTGAGATCAGGAGTTCAAGACCATTCTGGCCAACATGGAGAAACCTGGTCTCTACTAAAAATACAAAGATTAGCCAGGTGTGGTGGCACGCATCTGTAATCCCAGCTACTGCAAAGGCTGAGGCAGGAGAATCGCTTGAACCTGGGAGTGAGGGGTTGCAGTGAGCCGAGATTATGCCACTGCACTCCAGTCTGGGGGACAAGAGTGAGACTCTGTCTCAAAAAAAAATAAAAAAAATAAAAACCAGGAATGGCCCATCAGTGGAGTGAAGAGAGGGAAGGTGGAGAGAAGGCATCTGCATTCTGGAGGGGATGCCTCAGTGGTTTCAGGGAGAACAAGTCACGTCTGTGTTCACCTGGCCACCAGGTGTGTGATTATCTCCTGCGCACGCCGGTGCTGACTGGCTGAAATCAGGTATTGCAGGGAGCCTGGGACATGCTCCATCTTCGCAAAGCCTCACTCTGTTCCTGAAGAACACCTTTTCTAGCACGTGCCTCACGGTGCAGGGAGACCTCTTGGGACTGTGTATGCATTTCAGTGGCCAGTTTAAGCACATCTTCAAGTATGATGTTCTTCTTTGCCACACATTTCAATACATTCTGATTTCTGGAATATTTCATCCACTGTGGAAGGCGGTAAGC
Source organism: Cacajao melanocephalus (assembly GCA_963573385.1). NCBI lineage: Eukaryota > Metazoa > Chordata > Mammalia > Primates > Pitheciidae > Cacajao > Cacajao melanocephalus. Next base: position 2,501 of record CAUYLG010036346.1, read on the forward strand.
ATCATGGGAATGTGGCCAAAGTGAGGAGGCAGGCTGAAGTCTGGACCTCTCAGCTCGGTCCTTCCCCAGGGTCACTGCCACACCCTACACAGCTGTTTCAGCAACATGCTCTAGGACAAGAATGCTTCAGGTAGAGGGGGATGTCCCCCGGCACGTCCACTCCCACTGCCAAATGAGCTCCAAGTACACATCCCACCAAGGCTGTTTGTATTCACCAGTCCTGTATCTCTATTACAGCACCAGGCAACTAGAAGAATAACTCAGACCAGATGCTACAGAGCCCGCGGGTGCCACAGATATTCTACATAGCCTCCAGCCCAGCGGGGTTCTCAAAAAGTTGTCTGCACATTGCTTGACTGAAATCTCCTGGGGAGCTTTGATGGAATTGACCTGGGGCATCACCCAGGTGATTCCAATGGGCCCTGAACTTTCCAAATCCCGGCTCTAGAGTTCTGCCTCTAATTAGCTGTGTGACCTTGGGCAAGTTCTTTGAGTTTTTAAAATTTGTTTTCTTCATCTGGTAATGGGCATGAAATGAGTACTTAACCTTAACGGTGTCTGTGAAGACAGAACAAGAGAATGCGTTTGAAATGCCTCATGTCGAGCCCAGCATGTAGAAAATGCTGCTGGAATTGCAGTTAGAACCAAAACATCACAATAAAAGGCATGCTGGAAGATGCAAGCAATGTGAGAATGCCGGCAAGAGGTCTCTTTTCGTTTCAGGGAGTGACAGCTGTGCGGACATACCCGTGTGAATTGAGAATGCTGACTGGTCCTGGCGCCTGGGAGGGCACGAGCTCCCACTATGAAGACTGGACTTTAGGTTTAACGTTGCAGACCTGGTTCCTTAAGCTCATGATCGTTTCTGAAGAGCCAGAGCCTGTTCCTGGAATGCTCCCAGATCCCTGAATGCAAAGAAGAGGTCAGTCTCTGGGAGGAGCAGATAGGGCTGCCTGGTTAGAACCCTGTCCCCAGCACCCCGAGAGCTGACCTGTGCCGGTTATAACTGTGAGAACAGCTGTTTCTTCATGGGTCGGTGTCCCAGAGAATGCAGACGGGATATTTGTGGTGACATTATTTCTCATCACCCGGGGCATGCAGGTGACCTGGGGCCACACCCACCTGTAGCCAGTACACCCAGCTAGGGTGTGGAACCCTCACGGCCTGGGGATACTCTGGTGGGAAGGTGTGAGTGGGGGCCAGGTGCAGACACCACGGTCTGGCCAAAAGGTGGGTGGTACAGAGAGACCAGCCTGTCCTGACTATGCCCTGGAGCCCCATCAGAGAGGGCCCACCCTCGGTAGACTCTGGACAGCAGCTGGAAGACCGCTCCCCGGCAGGAGGGCAGGCAGGTAAGTGTCCTGCCTGTTACGCTGCTAGCATCTTTCCTGAATGGGAAACCACTTACGGGCCCTTTCAGGGTTAATCCCTGTGCCTGTGTAGTTAATCTGCCTAAATGATCGCAGCAGCCCTAAGAGAGACGTATATCCCGCCCAGGTTTCACGGGACAGGGAGAGGCTTGGGAAGGCCATGGGGCTCACCCAGAGTGCCTCGGAAAGAAAGTGCGCACACCTGGATCCAAGTCAAGGCATCCGACTCCCGGGGACTCCCACCAACAGCTGCTACTGCTCTAGGGCCCCCCGGCTCCAGGGGTTCACCTTGGGGACACAAAGAGGTGGGCTAGAAAACCTAGTGAACATTCATCCAATAACGAAAGTTCCCAAAGACTACACACAGTACCAACCATAGCCCCATTCTCCGCAGAACTCATCAGTTAAGAAGGTGACGGTTCAGGGTGCTCAGGGCGCTGTTCCCCAGGAGCCCGAGAGGCAGGAGAACTGAACAGATTTTCGTTGAAAGTAGGGCCACAGCCTCCCTAAACAGATGAGGGGCTTGAGCATGGATTAAAGGGAACGTCAACACAAATAAAACCAGCAGAAACAATGAATGTGGTCTCTGAGAGCTGCTCTACGATTTCCGTGAAAACTTCCCAGCCCCAAGTGGGGAAGGGAAAAGCTCACAGCGGAAATTCTACCCGGCGTTTCAGCCTCCTGGTGCGTTCCTCCTGCGTATTACAACTGAAGGGGCCCTCAGACAGTGCATCTGCCCTGTACACTCGGTGTGTGCACACACACCACAATACACACCCACGGCATGCACACACCATGTGCACACAGGCACACGCGCATGCACACACACCCACACATGGACATGTGTGCACTCACACACACCATGTGCTCAGACACACATCACATACACACACGTGCAGCCATACACACGCATGCTCATCACGTATGCACAATCATGTGTGCATAAACACACCATGTCCACACCATCACAGGCGGGCACAGACGCACCATGTACACACATTCTGTGTGCACGCACACGCCCCCTGCACACCGCGTCCCACAGGCTGACTAGTTCATCAGATCACTAGCAATGGGGGCCCCGCCCCAGCGCAGGTACTGAAATATAACTGGAAATCATTTACATCTGCCTGTCAGGCATGAAGCATTTTCCATCCCTGCGGTATTTTTATACTTCTAAAAGCAGAACTGGTCTTTTTCCAGGCTTCTAAACCTGGCTGGAACAATTAAGAAAAAAATATCCTTCCCATTATTTAAATTATGCCAACAGCACCAATAAGGTTGCCACACGATCTCTGAGTCTCACATCAACCTCAATCTGAAAACTACACAGCAGGACCCACTTTCTCCCCGCAAAGCCGTGATTTTTCTCTGCATGCCAACATTGACAGGATAAGCCCAGCTGCGCTGTGCTCCCTCCCCTCCCCTTCGCTCCCCATTCATCTCAGCCCAGAACTGAAAGGGGCTGCTGGTCAGAACAGGCTGTCTCATTCTCCCAGACCCTTCTTCCTCCCTCCTCAAGACAAGCTCAAGGGGAAGGATAGAAATCCATATTCCATGACACCCAGTGACATTTCCTTTCAACCCTGCCTGCTTCTTCCCCCTAATGCCCACGGGCCTTCTCATCACCCGCCTCCATTTTCGTTATCATGTGGCAAAGCCACGCGCTGGTCAATCCTCTTTCTTCTTGCTTTTTGCACCTTCTGAAACAGGAAGGGGGGTTTGTGCCAACAATAAGAACAGGAAGAAGGTCTGGGAAGCTGGGCTTAATAACATCAAAATGGGTCTGAAAACACAGGTGAGGATTCTAAGTCACAGGGAGCAAGAACTGCTCCTAAGATGAAGACAGTATCATTTGCCGCCTGGTGTCCAAAGACCAGGCCACCCCTCCCTGCCACCCAGCAGTGAGTGTAGGGCAGGAGGCCCACTCTGGCACCCGGAGAACAGCTGATTTAATTTGTCAGACTATGAAAACCTGCTGCTGGATTGCAAACAGACGCTGTGCTCTGAAGACGGCTGGACGACAGGCAAAGCTGCAAGCATCGGTGTGGCTTCTCTGAGCTGGACTTTAATGGCTTTAACATGGTCATCTGACCACAGCCAAGGACTGTTTTCTTCATCCTTTATTCCTCAGAGCCTCCCTGCGAAGCATCATCCTGGTTCGGGGGTCTCCCTCGTGTCAGCATTCCCTATCCGTCCTTCTGTCCATTTCTCCATCCCTCCGCTGCCCCCAATCCCTTTCCTTCACCAGCCTCCTCATCTCATCTCTGCCCTTAACTCTAAGCAACAGCAGCTGTCTCCTTCCTGCCTGCTCAGATCGGATATTCTGAACTGTGCTACGCACAAGCCAGCATCCCACAAGTGAAGGGGAGTAGTTACATCAATAAATATGGTGCAAAATGATGTTCAGTCTCCCTTAGGCACCCCAAGGAGGCACATATGACTTCCTCACTTCCTTAGAACCCCAACAGTAACAGCTGGCAGGTCCACTGATCTCCTTCAAAGCCCAGTTATGATGCAGACAAGGGGCGCAGTGGCATGGTGATGCCAGGGGTCCCTCAGTGGAGTCCCTCATATGCAGTTTCCCTTTAGGGTTCCCTGGGAACCAGAGTGTCACGGGGGTCACACCAGGCCTTCCAAGCCCCTCTCTCTCTCTTGGAGGGGCTGCTTACCTGGGGGTCCAATGGCATCATGACAGCCACTGCTGGGTGGGTCTGGCCAAATGAAGGTGTTTTTCTCTACCAAGACTCAAAGCGGCTCTTGACAGAGGATCGAGGAGAGAAACGGACCCCACGTGATGGAGTGCACATTCTTCTGTACCTTGCTGAATTGTACCACGTGGGGTCCCAGCTTCCCCCTAACCTACATGATGGCTGGGGAGATCCTCCCCCCACACTGGTGCTGGCTTATCTCTGGTCTGGTTCTCTAATCTGCTCTTGGCATCTGTCTTAGCTGAAGCTGTTGCTGAGCTGGTTTTTATGTTTCTGCCCTTTACCCCAGCTCTGCCAACTGGCGTCTCTGGCTGAAAGGACCCTCCCTTAATGCAGGGCCAGGCAGGTGCAACCCCCGGGAACAGCCTTTGTCCCGCCAGCTGATCCACGGCTAACATCTGGATCTTAGACACCTTGCCCACCGCGTCCTGAAGCTCCAAACTTGTTCATCCCTGCGTGCTACTGTGGCATCCAGGCGTGCCGGGACTGGGAAGGCAGGTCACTCCTGCCAGGTGCTCTGCAGAACACACAGGCGGCAGCTGCTGGCATGAAACTTCTTGCCACTCAGTCCTCAAGCAGCAACTTCCCCAGGCACCAGAACCTCACTCACCCCAACACCACCTGGCCTGGGATGACATCAGGGAGGAGGGCTTTCCTAAACCTGTTGCCAACAGGGGTTACAATCCAAGTGGGGAACCCTCAAAATGCCAAACCCAAGAGGGGTTTGCTTGGGAAGTAGCAGGGAAGGCCAGGCAATGGGAGACTGACCTCCACCCTGCTGTCACTGGGCCAGGAAGGAGCCCCTTGTCCTTCCATGCACCTGTTCTGTGATTAAAGGTTTCTTTGGGACACATCTCCAATCTGAATGACATCAGAGTCACCTCCACTGAAGAAAAATCATAGTCTAATGCCAGCCAGAAGCCAGAGATCCTCCAAAGCAGCCACAGCTGAGACTCAAACAGGACAACAGAAGACGTGTCCCTGGCCTGCCCCAGCTGCCTGGCGGCCCTGGCTTTGTGTTTCTTCTTGCTCTGGGGCAGCCCAGCCCCGTGCGCTGGCTTGAACTTGGCCCATCCACACACAGACAGCGAGGAGCTGTGTTCTGCTTAATGAAAGCCATGATCGCTGCTCTAATATATCAAATTACTACCCTCGCAAACACAAACTCAAACTCTGAAACAAAAAGGAAAAACAAGTAGAAATCCAGCACGCTCACAATGGTAGGTGCAGGGAGATCTGGAACGCTTCCAGAAGCAGGAGTTGGCTGACAACCGCCGGGCCTTATCACTCCCTGAGATTCATAAGATTTCTGAAGAGAATGACAGCCAGCAGCTCCTCCTCGTCCAGCCAACGGCACAGAGCTGGAGACGCACTCATCAAACTCTCGCCCCCGTGCATGGTCACATCCAAGGAGCATTGCGGGGACAGCTTCAGAAGCAGTGGTTCCATGCCCACAGCTGGGATTTCCAGCAACCCAGTGGCATGGCCAGGGTGGCCGCCAAGCGGAGGGATGCCTCTGAACCCAGCTTCCTGAGCTTCGAGAGGATGCCACGTGCAATCCTTGGGCCTTGCGTCTGCACTTATCTTGTAACACAGCAGGCACTTTGGGCCCGCGCATGACTTGGGAGGCCCTCCCATGCCCAGGGCCAGTGCTGGCATGGCCTGTCCGGGAACAGCAGGGGCTCCAGTGGAATTCTGAGGGTCTCCCAGCTCTCTCTGCCTAGGCCCCCACTGTCTCCCTCCAGGACTGACTCTGTGCCTAGGCCTGGGGTTCAAGGCCTTCTTTCCACAATTGGGCCCTTCCAGACCCGTCTCCCATTCCCCCCGCCTCGCCTCCACTTCCCCCACTCCAGGCTGGCCTGGTCAGGGTCTCCAAATACATGCTGGCCGCTGCTGTTCATCCCATTGAGAACCACCACCCTGTGCTCATCCCAACCTCGTCCTGCCCACTCATCGAGCCAGTTCTGTGGCCCCAAGAAGCAAGTAAACTTCACAGGGTGGCTGGCCACAGCTCAAATCCCACATCGAGCCCTTACTCATCTTCGGACTTAAGGCAACTTAGTATATCTCGCTGAGCCGCTGCTAAATCATCTGTTAAGTTGTGGTAACAATACGTACCTCCCTCCGCCTGGCGCTGCTGGGGAGACAAAATGAGATCAGGACTGTGATGCGTTTGCCACCTGCTTGGGCCTCCACAGACACAGCTCCTCCTTTTCCCAGCCAAACCTAAAGCAAACCTCCTTCTTCCAAGCACCAGGGCCATTCACATCTATTTCAATTTGCAGACTCATCATTTTACCATCAGGAAAGGCAAAACAGTAGGGCCTGGAGCTAAACGAGTCAGGTCCGAATCCCACTTCTCTCCTGGGTAGTCACCGACTGTGGGCCTCTTATCCAGAGGAGATAGTGACAGCCCGAGTCCTCACAGGGCTACAGTTGGCAATTTGGTGTCTGCTGGGCACTGGGCTGCCCCTGTCAGGCAAGTTGGAGTCTGCTGGGCACTGGGCTGCCTCTCCTGGCAAGCTGGTGTCTGCTGGGTGCTGGGTGGCGCCTGGGTTCGTTTCTGCTGTTGCCCTTGTGTTGCGATCCCTGCTGTTCCTGCTGGCAATGCCACTTAGCGCTGCTGTTGCCTCCCTTCACCTGGTGTGTCTCTCCGAAGCCGATCCCTCTGGGATCCGCGGACCACCTTACTATACCCTCCACATACCCCTTGTTGGGCTCCTGACCCAGCCCACATGCCGGCAGCACAGCGCACCAGGGAGGAAAGGGGTAATTGCAAGACAGACAAAGGAAGTTTGTGTTATATCCTGATCAGTGAAAATGAGACTCAGAAATGGTCCACATGGGGGGTACCATGGAAGAGACCCTGACCTCACGCAGGCAAGTCCTGTCCACCGGCGCTCACTGTATGTGTGACCCAAAGAACTAAACTCTCAATGACCTCAAGCGGCCACCGGAGGAGGCCTGCAGGGAAGCTAGTGGGCAGCCCTTGACTCATTCACTGGGAGCCCCCAGCCCCATTTCAGCTGGAGTGTGCTCCTCCATGTTTGGGCAGCACTGCATGCAGCTGCCTATCCCTGGGATCCTGGAGTCCTCCTCCATGCAGGATGCCCACAGCACCCACGGGAAACCAAAGACCATTGAGGCACCTGGCAGTGATGGGGACATGAACTGGGTTTGGATCTGGCTTCTATTCTATAATGCCCTCAAAATAAGACTGGAAGCACTGAAGTCTCCAAAGTGCTGAGTCCACTCTGCTTGTCCCTGGGAACATGGCTTCAACCAGGTGTGTGTCACCCCAGGAGAAGGTCATCATTCCCAGCTAGAAACCCTCAGTCCCTCCCCCAGTCTTCATCTCTCCTCCTGTCCGCAAGTGTCCTCAGTGGTTTAGACTTAGAATCCTTTAAACTCCCCTCTCCCTGCCCCCATATGTGTTCACACATGACCCAAGACAAACAACACACGGGCACCTTCTTCCCCCAGCAAGGACTCTTCATCTCCCTCTCACTTTTTTTTTTTGAAATGGAGTCTCACTCTGTTGCCCAGGCTGGAGTGCAGTGGTGCGATCTTGGCTCACTGCAACCTCCACCTCCCAGGTTCAAGCAATTCTCCTGCCTCAGCCTCCGGAGTAGCTGGGCTACAGGAGCACACCACCACGCCCAGCTAATGGTTTTATTTTTAGTAGAGATGGGACTTCACCATGTTGGCCAGGCTGGTCTCAAACTCCTGACCTCATGATCTGCCCGCCTCGGCCTCCCAAAGTGCTAGGATTATAGGTGTGAGCCACGGCACCCGGCCCTCCCTCTCACTTCTTTACAACTCCATACCTTTTTCTTTTTTGATTTCAAACTGCCTTGCTTTTACAAAATGGTGATGCTGATGATAATACCTGATGCTTATATAGATCTACTATGCCTCGGGCACGATTCTACACTTTCCCACACATTCACTCACTTCATTCTCACCATGTAATTCATTTACTTCTCACCAGAATCCTGCAAGGTCCGTATTTCAGTACACCCATTTATAAAATCTGTAAGATGAGAAAACTGAGGCACCACCTATGAGAAAATCAAGGCACCGATCTATGAGATGAGAAAATTGAGGCACCAGAGACCTGAAATAACCTTCCCCAAGAACCACAGCCAGTAAGCAGAAGCGAAACTGAGCAGAAACAGAACCTAAACTGAGCGGTCTGGCTCCAGAGTCCACAGACAACATGACACTTATTCTCTGTGCAGATGACTTGTTGTGAGATCCAAGGAAGAAAAATAAGCGAACCTGTGTGTGCCACCAGCCAGCCCAGCGGCCACCTCAGCAGCAATCCCCAGGCCCGCGCCCCTCTGTGACCCCAGTCCCCCACCTTCACCCGATGTCACCGCTTTCCTGAATGGTATTATTCCCTTGTTTTTCTTTATCTTGTACCATATTCATATTTATCCTTTAACAATTTTGGTGACTCTTGAATGTTTGGAAATGGCAGAAAATGTTTGGAAAAACCAAAGTTGACTGCTTCTTGGGGCCACAGAACTGTGTGTATTCTCGGAATTGCTTTTTCTCACTCACGTTACTTTGTCCATGAGACCGGTTCTTGTGGATGGCTGCAGCTGTGCTTCACGCCTCTTCTGGGCTCTGTAATATTTCACTGTGGGACCCATCACAGTTTGTTTATTCATTCTTCTTCTTTTCCTTTTTTTTGGAGACAGGGTCTTGCTCTGTCACCCAGGCCAGAGTGCAGTGGTGCAGTCATGGCTCACTGCAACCTCAATCTCCCTGGCCCAAAAACATCTCCCCTCAGCCTCCCAAGTAGCTGGAACTATGGATGTGCACCAGCACACACATCTGGGTTTTTTAAATGTTTTTTTATTATTTTTTTTATTTTGTAGAGGCAGGGTTTCACCATGTTGCCCAGGCCGGTCTTGAACTCCTGGGCTCAAAGAATTCACCCACCTTGGCCTTCCAAAGTTCTGGGATTACGGGCATGAGCCACCACACTGGCCTGGCTTCTTCACTCTTCTTTCAATGAGCATTTGGGTCGTATCCAGTTGTCTGGTTGTTATAAACAGTGCTGCTGAGAGCACTGCATTCAGGTCAAAGTGAAAATGCTGGGCCACAGAGGGCGCATCTTCAACTCGGCTTCATGAAGCCAAATGATGTCTGCGGTGGCTGCCCCTGCACCCGCCACGGGTGGTGTCTCACAGTCTTCCTTTCTCCGCCCCCTCTCTGTGCTTCTTGCCACTTTTCTTTTTCAATATGTTGCTCTCCCATGCCCTTTTCTGCTTCCTTTACTTTTGTATAATATTAGCGGCCTCAGGTGGCCATACGAAAATACCACGCAATGTGCTGTTCCCAGTTCTAGGGGCAGAGGACTCCCTCTGGAGGCTCCAGGGAGGGTCCTCCTTGCCTCTCCCAGCTCTTGCTGTCCCCAGGCGTCTTCGGGCTGTGGCTGCGGCACTCCAATGGCTGCCTCCAGCTTCATGGGCTGTGTCCTCCACGCGTCTCTGTCTCTCCTCCCCTGTGTCTTTGTCTCTCCTCCACGCATCTCTGTCTCTCCTCCACACGTCTCTGTGTCTCCTCCCCTGTGTCTCTGTCTCTTCTCCCCTGTGTCTCTGTCTCTCCTCCCCGCGTCTCTGTCTCTCCTCCCCGTGTCTCTGTCTCTCCTCCACGAGTCTCTGTCTCTCCTCTCCTGCGTCTCTGTCTCTCCTCCCCTGCGTCTCTGTCTCTCCTCCCCTGAGTCTCTGTCTCTCCTCCCCTGCGTCTCTGTCTCTCCTCCCCTGCGTCTCTGTCTCTCCTCCCCTGTGTCTCTGTCTCTCCTCTCCTGCGTCTCTGTCTCTCCTCCCCTGTGTCTCTGTGGCTTTTTCTCCTCCCCTTCTCTTGTAATAACATGTCCTTGGATTTTGACCCCATCGTAATCCAGGGCAGCCCCATCTGGAGATCCTTAACTTAATGACATCGATCTGCAAACACCCTCGTTCTCAGTGAGGTCACATTTACAGGTTCTGAGAGTTGGGACATGTACGTACCATTTTGGAGGGTCGCCATCAACCCACTACATCGCAGTCACCATTCTAGCCCAAGATCTTCACCCAAATGCTTCCCAGAAAGTCCATTTCCAACACTGCGCATCACCACACTCTCCCGTTACCAGAATTCTAAACACCACACCCACTCAGGTCTCCACCAACCTCATTTGTGCCCCGGTTCGGCCCCTCCTGTGGCCTTTCCCAAAGCCTGTGATCCTCCAAAGATCTCATCTCTCCTCCAATTCCTATAACCCTTCTCCGGGCATTGTTCATTGTCTTAGAGAACCCCTGCCCGATAGTGAGGGCTTCCTGTGTCCCTGTCAATTATAAACACTTGAGGGACAAGCTTTCTTTACTTTTTTCTGCCCAAGACTGAGCAAAAATACGTTGCTTATAACAGATAATAAAAGTTTGTTGAATAAAGAAAGGATGCTTTTCCCCATAATGAAAATAGAAAAAGAATCTCAACTATTTTCACCCTGAAAATTACTCAGCTGGAGAAAGACACAAACCCACCGAGAAACAGAAAGAGGACAAACTAGAAACTGTTTCTGGGAAGTTTATAATAGTTCATATATCTTACCTTAGACAGTCACATCTACCTTAAGTAAAACAAAGTTTCTTTAGAATAGTTTTAAAATCATAGTGAGATTCTAAGTCTTGTGGCATCATTTTAATTGTAGGATTTTTTTTTTTTGCCTTTTTTTTTTTTTTTTTTTTTCGACAGAGGATTGCTATGTCCCCCAGGCTAGATTGCAAAGATGCAATCTTGGCTCAATGCAGCCACCACCACCCCGGTTAAAGCCGTAAACCGGC
>CAUYLG010036347.1:0-42079 GCA_963573385.1 Cacajao melanocephalus
CTTTGTCATTTGAAATGCCAGTATCACCCTTATACAAAAATCTGGAAAAGAAAAATCCAAAAAAAAAAAAAAAAAGGAAAGAAAAAAAAAAAAAGAAAATTACAGGACTATATCCCTAATGATCATAGACCCAAAGTCCTCAACAAAATCCTAGCAAATCAAATCCAGCAGCATATCAAAAAGTTAATTCACCACCATCAAGTAGGCTTGAGTCCTGGGATGCAAGATTGGTTCAATATATGCAAATCAATAAATGTGATTCACCACATAAACAGAATTAAAAACAAAAACCAAATGATATTCTTAATAGACATGGAAAAACTTTTAAGTCTAACATTTCTTTATAATAAAAACCCTCAACAAACTAGGCATAGAAGAAATATACATCAAAATAATAAGTGCCATCTATGACAAACCACAGCTAACATCATACTGAACAGGCAAAAGCTGGAAGCATTCCTCCTAAGGACAGGAAAAAGACAAGGAAGGCCATTCTTACCACTTCTATTCAACACAGTACTGGAAGGCCTAGCCAGAGTAATCAGGTACAATAAAGAAATAAAAGGCATCCAACTAGGAAAAGAAGAAGTCAAATTATCTCTGCACTGAAAATGATTCTATACCTTGAAAACCCTAAAGACTCCACCAAAAGGCTCTTGAAACTGATAAACAGCCTCAGTAAAGTTTTAGAATACAAAATCAGTATACAAAAATTAGTAGCATTTCTGTAGTAGCAACAATAACGTTCAAGCTGAGAGCCAGATCAAGAATGCAATTCCATTTACAATAGCCATGCAAAGAGTAAAAAACCTAGAAATACATCTAACCAAGGAGGTGAAAGATTTCTACAAGGAGAACTACAAAACACTGTTGAAAGAAGTTATAGATGACACAAATTTAAAAACACTCCATTCTCATGAATTGGAAGAATCAACATCGTTAAAATGGCCATACTGCCCAAAGCAGTCTACAGATTCAACACTATTACCATCAAACTACCAATGTCATTTTTCACAGAATTAGAAAAAGCATTCTAAAATTTATATGGAACCAAAAAAGAGCCCAAATAGCCAAACCAATTCTAAGCAAAAAGAAAGCTGGAGGCATCACATTACCCAACTTTATACTATAAAGCTACGGTAACTAAAACAGCATGATACTGGTACAAAAATAGATGCATAGAACAATGGAACAGCAAAGATAACCCAGATAAAGCCATACATCTACAGCCATCTGATATTCAACAAAGTTGACAAAAATAAGCAATGGGGAAAAGACTGTCTATTCAATAAATGGCGCTAGATAGTGGTAGCCATATGCAAAACAAAACTGGACTCACCTCTCACCAGATAAAAAATTAACTCAAGATGTAAACAATTATTTATTTATTTTTGAGACAGGGTCTCACTTTGTCACCCAGGCTGGAGTGCAGTGGCATGATCTCAGCTCACTACAACCTCCTGGCTTCAAGCAATTCTCTCACCTCATCCTCCTGAGTAGCTGGGACTACAATGCAGATAACCACACCTAATTTTTGTATTTTTTTTGTAGAGACAGGGTTTTACTATGTTGGACAGGCTGGTCATGAACTCTGACCTCCACTGATTCGCCTACCTCAGCCTCCCAAAGTGCTAGGATTACAGCCATGAGCCACTGCGCCAAGCTGGATTAGAGATTTAAATGAAAGACATCAGACTATGAGAATCCTAGAAGAAAACCTAGGGAATGCCATTCTGGAAATTGGTCTTTGAAAAGAATTTGGGACTAACTTCTCAAAAGCAATTGTAACAACAAAAAAAAAGACAAGTGGCACCTAATTAAACTAAAAAGCTTCTGTACAGCAAAAGAAACTATCAACGGAGTAAACAGACCACTTACTAAATGGTAGAAAATATTTGCAAACTATGCATCTGACAACGGTCTAATGTCCAGAATCTATGAGGAATTTAAGTAATTCAACAAGCAAAAAACAAATAACTCATTAAAACGTGGGCAAAAAACATGAACAGACACTTCTCAAAAGAAGACATACAGCTGGTCAACAAACATATGAAAAATGCTCTTCATGACGAATCCTCAATAAAATGCAAATCAAAACTACAATGATATACCATCTCACACCAGTCAGAATGGTTATTATTAAAAAAAAAAAAACAGATGCTGGCAAGGCTGTGGGGAGGCAGACTTATTATGTGCCAGGCAGTTTGCTAAGCATCTGATGTAAATTACTTTAATTCTCACAAAACTCTATATGGTAGGTTTTATTATCCCCATTACCGAGAAGAAAAAAATTGAAATCAGGTTTCAGTTTTCTCATGAGACTAAACTAGAACTAGAACCTAGGCATGCTATTCTATTTCCCCTACCTATTGTTTCATATGGCTTTATTAAACAGCTTTCACATATTTAATTTTATTTGATACAATATGTCTGTACATAGATTTGATTGATTGATTGATTGTTGAGACAGGGTCTTGCTCTGTCACCGAGGCTGGAGTGAGTGGCACAATCATGGCTCACTGCAGCCTCAGCCTCCTGGGTTCAAATGATTCTCCTACCTCACTCTCCCAAGTAGCTGGGACTACAGGTGTGTCACCATGCCTGCTAATGTTTATTTTTTGTAGAGACAGAGTTTCACTGTTTTACCCTGGCTGGTCTCAAATTCCTGGGCTGAAATGATCCTCTCACTTTGACCTCCCAAAGTGCTGGGATTATAAGTGTGAGCCACTGTCCCTAGCCTGTAAGTAGATATTATTTTTCCTACAGTATTCAGTTAAAGAATCTGAGATTCTGAATATTAAGCTATATACTCTTTTCTCTAAGTATAAAATAGCACCAAGTCCTTGACTCAATCTTATCTTCTCTTTAAAGATGTGTAAACACAACTCACATATATGTATTTCTAGTGTTTGCCCTGTGTTTTATTTACTGTCAAGTTGCATAGGACATGAGTTTTCATAAAACTACTTATACATTTTATTAAATGTTGAATGGACAGTTGAGTATTATATGGTTATCTTAGATCCTGCACTCTAGTTTGAAGATGCCCAGAGCATTTGGATTTGTGATTAAATTGATAGAGTCCCTGATGAGTTGTGATCATTACAATTGTATGAGTCAAGTCCTTGCCTCTCTTCTTCGAGGATAGATCCTACAGTCAACATAGCTCTATGCCTATAAATCCCCACATTAAAGAGCACAGTTGAAGTGCCTGTCACACAATGCCTCTCCCAGGACCTGCTACATAACTTGCAGGGGCCAGATGCAAAATGAAACTGCTCAATTCTTGTTCACAAATTAATAGCAAAGTCAGGCATGGTGACTCACACCTATAATCCCGGCACTTTGGGAGACCAAGGCAAGCAGATAGCTTGAGGTCAAGAATTGAAGACCAGCCTGGGCAACATGGTGAAATTCCATCTCTACCAAAAATAAAGCAACACAAAAATTAGCTGGCATGGTGGTGGGTGCCTGTGATCCCAGCTACTCAGGAAGCTAAGGCAGGAGAATCACTTGAGCCATGGAGATGGAGCTTGCAGTGAGTTGAGATCACGCCGCTGCACTCCAGCCTAGGTGATAGAGCAAGACTATCTAAGATAGATAGATAGATAGATAGATAGATAGATAGATAGATAGATAGATTGATAGATTGATAGATGATAGATAGATAGATGATAGATAGATAGATAAAGATAGATTAGATTAGATAGATAAGATAGATTAGATAGACAGATGATAGATGATTGATTGATAGATAGATAGATAGATAGATACATAGATAGATAGATAGATAGAAGCAAGACAATGAGAACAGAGCATAATGCCAGGTGTGGGACTCTGTGGAACACAGATCTCATACCCATGAAGCTATTCCCATTGACCCCCGACTTAGGACATTTTGCTCAAAACTGAAAGCATGATTATTTTCCTTAATATGTAGTGTAGTAGAGGTAAGAAACACAAAATCAGGACTGGGAACATTTCCAAGGATCCAGGTCTTATCCCTTGTCTAAAAGAGTATTTTATACAAATTAAGCATATGCCTGCTTTTATGACATGTGGAAACATTTTCTTCCAGCCCTCTTCCTGCTTGAGAAACTTTACATTCCCACTTGCCCTGAACTGTCAGTGGTCCACTTTGAGTCATCTGTCTTCACCAAAGCAAAGCTTTCAAAAGCTAAGTGGCATCGTTTCACGTCTATTTAGCACCTGCAGGACACTTTAGTCTTCTTTTTCTGCAAAAGTTTCTGCCCCTTAGCCCTTCTCTTCAGGCCTAAATTTTAAAGAAAATACACAAAAGTGCCTTGGAGGACTTTGAAAAACAGTGGGACCCATTGGATGCTTGTGTCCTTCCCATGTGTCATTGCCAAAATTCAGAGGCTACAAGATTGTAAATTCCCCTGACTGGTAACATTACAATAAAAAAAAAAATCATAGCGTTGATATGAAATTGACAACTAAATTGCACCAAGTAAGAATTCTAAAAATAATAAAGAAGCAAATTGTAATATATATTTGAATTGGTTGCTCTTTACTATTGCCGTCATTTTCTAGAAGAAAAGGCATTTTAATGCCAAAAGAAACATAAGAACATAATCTGAGCATCAGAAAAAGTCCTCCAAATATTACAAATTTGTATTTTTAAAGCCTCACTAGATAGATCTCCATATTTTCTCTGTCCATATAATCTTACCTTATAGCTAAAACAATTAAAGCAAGCATCATGATGACTAAGTTGTTTAATTCTTAATCTTGAATATTTTGGATCTAAATAATGCTAAAGTCCTTAGGAATGCATTTTTTAACCTTTATCCTTTTCTTGATGAAGAAAAACATCTTTTAGATTTTTCTTTTCTTTGTGTACATATGCTTTCTTCACTTTTTATGCCATTTTCTCAATCAGTAAGAAGCCCAGACCTATCTTTGGTGATAAGCTCACCGTTTTCAGTGATGTTTATTAAAAGGTAGAAAGGAATTGTTCATCATCAAAATTATTTTTCATTTTTAAAGTTGTAATTTAATTTACCCTTATGTCATTCTTTCTACTTAAAAACAGACCCACTTTTTGACAGCTTTATTGAGATATAGTTGATATACAAAGTTATACATGTTTAATATATACAATTTTATGTGTTTGAAAAAAACAGATTTTTAAAGGTATCATCACATTTCAGTATCTTTCATTGTATTTTATAACATTGCATATCCTACATTGTTTCAAAGCAGATTGCTTACCTCATGTACTTTTTCCCTTTAATACTAAAATACAGACACGTTTTTTTCAAACCCAGGATTCCCTACTTTTATATATTAAAAAAATCATACTATTATCTGATTTCATGGATAAAATAATGACAAAATGTGGTGTGAACTGAGTAGAAGTTTGCAACAAACAGGGTATTTAATAGATGCTAATGACCTCTAATATGAAAATCCAATTCTCATTTAAATTAACTTTGTCACTCTTACTCTAGACAAACCTCTTTACCAGTTCCAATGGCTTCTTTGGAGCCAGTTTCATCTTTCTTTTTCCTGTTAATGAGGGTTCCTAGCCAATCGTCAGGAAGGGGTCTCTGCTTGTGTTTCTGGATGCTGTAATCTGGATGAGTGAGGAGTTTCCCCACCTATAAGGCTTATATTGAATAAATACCATTGCTGGCTCTTCATAACTTCTCTCTTTTCCTAAAAGTCTGTATTCCTGCCCCTTTCCTCATAAATGGGGGCCCTCATGATACTTTCATCTCTATCACACACTCAAATTCTTTTATGAACCCTTGATTATATCATAGATCCAGATATCCTGAGGAGAAGGAGCTGCCAGTGAACATTTAATTTTCATAGTATCTATGAGGAAGGTCATTACTTTCCCCATTTTATACAGTTGCTTATGTTATCACCCAAATTTACATGGCAAAGAAGGACAACATGATAAAAACTCAGTTGTATCCTATGCCAAATACCAGCTCTTAATCTTAATTTCCATGGTTGCTAGAAATACTACATTTTCTTAGATGTACTTGATTTCATATATGCTCTCTCATTCCTATAGGTACTTAAAATTGTTAAAGCAAGTTCTATACGTTTTGGGAAATATAATTATCTAATGTATAGTGCAACTCCCTTGGTAATAAATGAGGACCTTAAAGATGGTCAGTGAGATGACATGGAGTTATATTGGTTCACATGTAAACCATGTGATGCATTCATTGATGATGCATCATTAGCAAAGAGGCATGAGGTTTCCTGCTACGGGTTGCTACACAGAGGGTAAGAGGATTGCAGATTCTTCTGACTGCCTTAGAGCAAGTATGATGGAAAGGATATGCATTTAAGTTTTTCTTCAGTGACTATTAATTATAAAATACTATATAGGATGCTGTCAGGGGTAAAAAGATCAATCAGACATGTCTTCAAGGATCCAGCTAAAGCTAGTTGCAAAAAACAGAAGAAAATAATAAGCTATTATTGTGAACACAAATTCTGCTCCAGGATCTGACACGTATGCAGAGGGTAGGAAATAGGGGAGATTTGAGAAGCTATTATGGAGTCTCTTATAGTAGGTTCCAAAAGTAAAGCTGTATTTTTTTGGTCATCTTTGGCAGTATATTTCCCCTCTATAGGAAGTACACACTACCATAGAATGAAATATTAAGTCCTCTAGAGCACTAACTGGGTCAGCCATGCATTCATGAGTTCACAGCAGATTGCGGTAAGCCAAAAGCTTGGATTCTAGAGTCAGAAATACCTAGACTTAAATCCTGGCTCAGCCACTTAGCACCTTTCTTTTGACCTTAGCAACTTACTTCTCCTCCATCTAGGCCTCCACTTTTTCCATAAAATGAGTGTAATAAAAATACTCATTTAAAGTTTATGAGGAATAATGTTTGTAAATCACTTAGCATCTTACACAGACTCTTCTAGAAATTAGAAAAGAGAGGGTACATCCTAGCTTTTCAGTGTTAATGTCATCGTAACACCAAAACATAACAAGGTAATTGTATGAAAGGACATTTGTTCTCCAATCTCTCTCATAACATCAAATTAAAAATACAAAATAAAATATTAGCAAAATAAATCTAGTGATTGATATATAGAAAGAATAATATATCATGACTTGCTGGAATTTATTACAGAAATGAAAGGCTTCTTTAACATTAGAAAATCACGTTAACAGAATAAAATATAAGAATCAGTAGATCATCTAAATATTACAGGAAAAACATTCAATAAAATTTAAACTCATCTGTGAACAAAAGTTCTTAGAAAACTTGAAAAATAGTGGACTTTCTAAATCTAGTAAAAGGCAAGCATCACACTTTTTTTTTTTGAGACAGAAACTCACACCGACACACAGTCAGGAGTGCAGTGGCGTGATCTCAGCCCACTGCAACCTCTGCTTCCCCTATTCAAGTTATTCTTATGCCTTAGCCTCCTGAGTAACTGAAACTACAGGCGTGCACCACCATGCTTGTCTAATTTTTGCATTTTTAGTAGAGATGAGGTTTCACACTATGTTGGTCAGGCTGGTCTCTAACTCCTGGCCACAAGTGATCCTCCTACTCTACCTCCCAAAATTCCGGGATTACAGGCGTGAGCCAGGGAGCTGGCCTAAACACCATACTTAATAATGAAATTTGGAAGCTTTTTCCCTGGAAGCAGGTATGAGACACCTTCTATCACTGCTCTACCCTCTTTCACCACTGCTATTAAATGGAGGTGCAAGAAAAAGTAAGATGATTGGAAGGGAAACAATAAAACAATTCTTATTTTCTGGTAGCATAATTGTGTATGTTTAAAATTCAAAATAACTCGATAGACTGCTATAATTAAACAGTGACTTTAGTAATTCTAAATAACAAGGTTAATATCAAAGTTATTAGTTGTATTTCCATTTAACAATGCTAAACAATAAGAAAACTAAATTTACAGTAGGGGTGAAAAACATCAAAGTCATAGGAATAGAACTAACAAAAGAACACCACTATACAAAAAAGCCACAAATGTTATTAAAAGAAGACCCATAAATGTGGGGATATACCTTATTCATGAATAGGAAGATGCAATATGGCAAAGATTTCAGTTCATCAAAACTGATATACTGATTCACTGCAATTCCTATCAACATCTCAGAAGATACTTTTTATTCGTTTGTTGGTGATGGTGATACATTTGACAAAGTGATTCTAACATTAATATGGAAATGTAAAAGACCAGCAATAGGCAAAACACAGAAAAATGAAGTCAGGGAATTTACATTATATGATGTTAGGATTTATTTTGAGGTAACATAACTAAAGGCAGTATAAATTGGTCTAAGTATAAACAAATAGACCAATGGAACACAATAGAGTGCAGAAATAATCACACACACATACAACCTCTTGATTTTATGATGAAAGTAAAATTGCTTTGAAGAGGAAAAGGATGATCTTTTTAGTAAATGATGCTGCATCAATTGGATATCCAATCTTTTTTAAATGGCTCTTGACCCAACCTCACACTATACACAGAAATCTTTCTACATGGATTATAGATAAAAATATAAAAAGTAAAACAGTAAAAGTCTAGAAGATAATATTGAAGAATAACTTCATAAGTGTGTGGTAGGCAAAGATTAAGTCTTAAACAGGCATAAAACATACTAATCATAAAGGAAATATATTGATAAACTACGTTAAAATACAAACCTCTGTTCATCTAAAGACACCATGAAGAAAATGGGGAAAGACAGAGCACAGGGAAAGATATTTGTAATTCAGACATCTGGAAAAAAAAATTTGTCTTTGGAATATGTAAAGAGCAGCTACAAGTCATTGAGGAAGAAATATATATGTGTATTTTTAATGCACAAAAGACTTGAAGTGGCATTTCTTAAAAGAGGATATGTAAAATGGTCAATTCACATGAAATGGTAGTACCCCTAGAATGGCTAAAATTAAAGACTGTTCATACAAAGTATTTGTGAACATGTAGAGTGTCTGAAACATTGCTCATGGGAAGTAAACAACCACAATGGAAGATTGTTTGTCAGTGTCTATCAGAGCCAAACATATACCCTATGATCTATCCTTAGGTATATACCCAATAGTAATGAGTACATGTGTTCAACAAAAATATAACAAGAATGTTCATGCAGCGTTGTTTGTAATAGCCTAAACCTGGGAATAACCAAATGTCTATCAACAATACAATAGGTAAATATATTGTGGTATATTTGCACAAAAGAATACTTTACAACAGTGGGCTCCTACATGCAATGGCAGATAGGAATCTTGCAAATGTAATATTGAGTGCAAGAAGCCAGACACACACACACACACACACACACACACACACACACACACACTATATGCGTATTAGTTTTCTAGGCTGCTCTAGAACCAAATCACCACAAACTTAACGGCTTATAAAAACGTAATTATCATCTTACAGTTTTGTAGGTCAGAAGTCCACTGTGTATCTCACCAGATTAAAATCAAGGTATCAACAGGCTGTGTTTCTTTCTTGAAGTTCTAGGGTAGGATC
Source organism: Cacajao melanocephalus (assembly GCA_963573385.1). Taxonomy (NCBI): domain Eukaryota; kingdom Metazoa; phylum Chordata; class Mammalia; order Primates; family Pitheciidae; genus Cacajao; species Cacajao melanocephalus. The sequence goes on from CAUYLG010036347.1 coordinate 9,526, forward strand.
CAATCCCAGTTTATTTGAATTGTTGGCTGAATTCAATTTTCTGCAGTTGTAAGACCAAAGTTCCTGTTATCTTGCTCCTGTCAGCCTAGGGCTTTCCCCATCTAAAGGCTGCTGCATTCCATGGCTCGTGGCCCCCTTCCTCCATCTTCAGAATCAACAATTGCAAGCTCAGTGCTTCTCATGCTGTACCTCTCTGACCCACTAGCAAAAGATACTCTGCTTTTAAGGATTGATGTGATTAGATTGGACTGCCAAGGATAATCCAGGATAATCTCCACATTTCAAGTTTCTTAACCTTAATCACATCTGCAAAGTCTCTTTTGTCATACAAAGGAACATATTACAGATCCCAAGGACTAGGGATGGGGGAGGGGTGTTATTCTGCCCACCACAATGACATTCAAGAACAGGCAAAATGAACCTATGATGATAGAAGCCAAGAGCGATTATGACCCTTGGGATCATGTTGCTAGAACAGGAATAATAGTATCCATTTTAGAGCTTTGTTGCAAGTATTAGGGCAACAGCAGTTGCCTTGTAAAGTGCCCGTAGCAACATAGCCCTGTTATTTGTCATTTCCTGCTTCCTTCCCTTCTCCCAACTCCAACTTCATCATTTCACCTGTAATACTGCTGCAGTCAGGACTTCAGTGCAGAGTAAGATATTCTGAAGACTTGCAGACCGTCTGTAATGGTGCTTCCTAAACTTGCCTGGTAATGAATATTCCTCAGAAATTAGGATTTAAGCAAGAACTCCAGGTGCTGCTACTTAGGTAAAAGCAAGTTTGGGAAATACTGCTTTTTGAAATTTGCTTATATGAAACACTATCGAAAACACAAGAAATGCTAAATGATTTGCCCTAGCTCCATCCAAAATACCACTTGCTACTCTTTTTACGCCACCCATAGGAAATCAGCAATGCTGTACCATTGAAAACCAAATACTTCTTAAAACACTGGACTAATCATAGATAGGATTCTAGAACTTAATCTTTTGCTGGAAATCTCAGTGTGATTCTAAGGATCTAGCACAGAACCCAAACAGAAAGTCGTTGCATAAATATTTGTTCAGTTCACTGAAATTAAAGATGGCATCTGGTTGGTTGGTTGTTTTTGACAGGGTCTCACTCTGTTGCCCAGGCTGGAGAGCAGTGATGTAGTCACAGCTCACTTCAGCCTGGACCTCCCCAGACTTAGGTGATCTTCTCACCTCTGCCTCCCTACTAGCTGTGACTACAGATACACGCCACAAGGCTTGGCTAATTTTCGTATTTTTTGGAAAGATGGAGTTTCACCATGTTGCCCAGGCTGGTCTCAAATTCCTAGGTGCAAGCACTCCACCCCCTCAGCCTCCCAAAGTACTGACATTATAGGCGTGATCTACCATGGCCAGCTTGTTTTATTGTTTTTTCTATTAATGCATGCTGCAGTTGTCCATGCCCATGACTTCTTGAATGTGTTAAGAAAGAAGTCTGGTAAGAATTGAGTCTCTGTAACATTCATTTCACATACTCTACTCAAACTTTTTCATTCATTCATTTTACAAACAACTATTGATGTCCCATATTGCAAACACTTAGACATGTTCAAGGAATATAAGGATAAAAGTACTCAGTCCTTGCTTTAGGGTACTCCCAATGTAGTGGAGGGACCAATAGTAAAAGAACATCCAAATCCACCTCCCCACCATACACGCAATTTTGAATTTACGTTGATCAGCAGGGGAGCCGCTGGCAGAGTAAATCAGGTCTCAGCCTCTTTCCTGCTTTATCCAGTTCATACTGGCTTTCTTTCCTGGGAGGGGCCAAAAATCGGCTTGTTTACTAGCTGCCTCTCTGCTTTATCTCACTGTGTCTCAACCTTACCTCCAGGTAAGAAACACCTCTAGAGCTCTTAAAAACCCTGATGTCTTGCCCCAGCCCAGACCTATTAAATCAGAATCTCTGGGAGTGAGTCCCCAGGAATTAGTGTTTTTAAAGCTTTCCTAGGGATCCCAATATGCAGCAAAGTTGAGAACCACAGTTTTATCTTTTCTTTCTTTTGTTGGTTTCTTTTCTTTAAAAAAAAAAAAAAAAAAAAACTTCTTTACTTCCTCAGCTCATGTTTAAGCTGAAAACAATCATTTTTTTAAAGTCTCAGATTTCTTGCATGGAAGTCTAGTGCAAACCTCAGCTAGCTAATGGGAAGGCCAGTTCCTAAAATGACTTTCCATTTTAATCACATTTAACATTAGCTGAGTCAGAATTTGGAAACCAACCTTGAACCCGATGCTACAATTTGCTAACACTTAGCAAAAATAGAACCCCCTGCTTCAAAAATAAATAACTTTGCAAAACAGATTGAAAAGGTTGGCAAGATTTCTTAAAAGTCAGAGTTTAACACTTACATTTTGATTTCCAGTGATGAAGAAATGAACAGATTAGAAATTCTTAATTTTCATGAGGTCTCTTTGAAAATGTTCAGAGTGCAGGTGAGCATATTAATACATTGTTTTGAATGTGTGCATATGTGTGTGTGCACATGTGTATATAGCAATGATTGGGCTTGCAGTAAATTCAGGTACAACTAGGTTTACCCAATCCTCATTTCTGGTTCTTATTGCTCCCCTCTTCCCCGACTCCATAGTACACAGCTCCTTACTCCCCTTGCTGCCTCCGTAGTTTGACCCTAACCCTAGCTTTTCCCCAGTGTGCTCTTCTTTACCCATACCACTCCCCTGACTTAGGCTTAGCCTATCCCAGGCCTCTACAATTGGTTGGCATGGAAACATTAGCTGAGCCTGCCTGGTGGGAGGGATGTTCTGTTTCTAAGTGAAAATGGAAAAGATTCAAGTGTGAATCGCTTCCAGCCATTTTAACCCCTGAGTTTCTCCATCTATTCAAAACATATCCATGGCTTCTGATCACCAAATAGGTAAAGAAGACTATTTTAACTTGGATTCTGCCTACCTCTGTACCCTCCTCTGCTACTTCCCCTAAAAGCCCTGGGATGGAGCCTCAGGAAGCACTTTGTTCCTTCATTTCTCCTTTCCTTTGCACAAGCCCTTTCTTCAATTTGCATACTGCCTCTTCCTCCTTCCCATTCTGTCTGTAGTGTTCTTAGCGGTTTTTCAAGACTCCATTCAAGCATCACGCCTTCCTAGAGGCTTTCACCTCTGCACCTCCATTATAATGTTTGCAGGGAACTCCAAGATTAAGGAAATATTTTCCTTCCTAGATGGTGAGTTTATTAAAGGAGAGGCATGCTGCTATGCGGAGTACGTTTCTCATACTCCTGGGGTGAGGCGTTATCTCTATTCATCACTAGAATTGAGATCTTGCACAAGTCACTTACCTTTTGAGCCTCAGTTTTCTCATACCTAAAATGGAAATGGTGGTACCTAATATGCCTATTATTTATCAGATGCTGGCTATGTTTTAGGCATTTTCTCATTTAATCTTGTTTAATCCCCAGGCCAATTTGGTGAGAGATAAAATAACATTATTGTCCTCTTTTTACAATTAGGAAAATATGGCTTAGAGTTGAGAAGCCTGCTCTAAATCACACAGCTCTTAGGTAGTCAAGCCAAGATCTGACTCTATTACTCTGCTCTAGTGCCTGTATATGCAAGTAAAGCACCAGCCCTGTGCCTGCCCTTGGAGAGGAGGAGGGGACAGATAAATGGATGGATGGAAGAATTAGTGATAAATTGGCTTGGAAAAAGCGTGAGCCTATGCACTCCATGAGGATCCAAATGGAAAATTAAACTCCCTCCTCTAGTCTAAGCCTAATGCGCACCGTTTCTCTAAGTGTGTGGTAAAGGTCAAAAATATAAGACTTCTGTCACCCATGTTTATACCTGTGTACTACTTCAAATATTGCTTCCCTCCCACTCACAGCTGTCTTCTACCCCCAAGAGGCTAAAGGTAGACTGGCTCCTGGAGAATTGAAAAGCAGAAAAAAATGGTCTTTGAATAGCTATTAAATCACCTTGACAGCTGCCACCTGGCAGCAAGCCCTCAGTGTCCCCTGTTCCTGTCCTTCAGTGCAGTGTCACAGCCCCTTACTGCTTCAGCGGACAAAGAAGAGAATAGTTAAGTGAATCCCACTCAAAGGGACATAATTAACCTTTAGAGTTAATCATTCAGTACCATTCAGTAACTTTCTATAACTTTCCTTTCTAACTGGAAATTTAGCAAAAGAAAAAAAGATGTGCTGTTATTGAAATATTTCTATTTTTATGTACAGATAAGTATAAAAGTCTTAATTAAAAGATCCTGTGTTACAGCTGAGTGTATGTAAATAATGCCTGGAGTTTCAAAAGCAAAACACAAAGCTTGTCAGTTTGTCTGGGACCAGTCTTTGCACAATGTTTGTTTTCTATAGCATGCTTCATCGATAGATTTGGTTACCAGGATTACTGATTTTTAAAATTGTAGTTCTGAAATTAACAACAGCATGGCCTCCTACAGAATCCTGGAAGCACAGTGAATTCATAGTATCTCCTTCTTCTATCATATTGCCTCTCTCTGTCTATCTCTGTCTTCCACCTTCCCCCCTTCTCAATATACATGCATTAAACACATTTCCTTTTACATTCAAAAGGGCTGTGCAATTGTTTTCCCATGCTAAAACAGAGCACTACAGACAATAACAGTTCTAGATCCAATGCCAAAACTGTGATTCACTCCAGCTTGCAACATAGATTAGACAATTAAACTATTCTTTGTCAAATACTGACTTTTATTTTGGATCTGATTGTTGCTGAGGAAAATAAAACACCATGAATATCGATAAATAATGGTTTCGTGTTATTTTTCAAGCAACCTGTACTTGAGAGCCAGAATAGTGATGCATTTAAAAGATTAGGTTCTTTGATAAAATTATTTGGGTTTTAATTTGTTTCTTCTATTTGCCAGTTGTGTGATCCAGGAAAACAACATTTTCTCTAAGTCTCAATTTTCTATTGTGGATAACAACAATACCAATCACATAATCCAGTTGTATAAATAAAATCAGATACTGTTTATAATACACTTAGCATAGTGTTCAGCCTATATGTAAAAGATGCTCAATAAATGGTAGTCATTATTTATTATTACTTCATTGCATAGTTGTAAGCATTAAATGCATTAAATTGCTTGGCATACTTCTAGGCAGATGGAATGTGGTTAATAAAGATTACCTCCATTATGGTTACCACAGATCTGTTACCCTGTAACTCTTCTATAGTTGGTCGTTATACTGCCATCCCCTGAAATTCTCTTCTTTTCCCTCCTTGCTTTGTTTACTTCAGTGCTAGTCAAATAACAGGGTTCCACACATGTTTAATTAGCTTCCCGTTTCCCTTTTACTCTGTTTTCAATCATGTCTCACAAGTTGAGACATTCCTCTTTCCCGCACTGATACATATTCATGCAGCCCCATGGACCTAGCTTTGAGTTGCAGCACCACTCTTGTTAGCTGGGCAACCTTGTTCAAATTACTTCCATTTCTGGCTTTTAGATGTTTTTCATGTAAACCACATAGATAGGAAAAGGTAAACTCTGGGATCCCTTCCTGTCCAACATCCACTGACTCTCACGCTTGGTTTTAGTCATGGTCTTGGGGACATTACATAGTACAGAAGCCCAGGTCTTAAAGACCTAGTGTTTGCAGTAAATATAAACACTGGACATGAGAAGGGGACATTCTTAACAATGGCATTTTAATATTTTTACCTAGTGTGATGTTTGAGGAGTGTTGAGACCCTGGGGTTACACTGTCAAAATTTGGTAGTATGAAAATAATTCTCAGCTTTGTCAAAAGGACAAGCATGTAAATCTAAATGTCAAGCATTTAAAACCTGACCACATGTCCTATAGAGAGAATGATATCCAGCCTGTGTCTGTGTGGCCGTCTTTGCCCCAGAAAGGCTAATTCTATTTTATATGAGGATGTAATTCTGAATTAATAGGAAAAATTCAATAAAAAACGATAGGGCTCTAACATGGCTAGTTTAGAAGCAAACTTTTCCAGTAGGGTCTTTCCCTCCTTGGGAATAGAAAGGGATTACATGTCATGAATTTCAAATTCAGGTTATTTCAACTCCAGGGTTGGCACAGAGAGTAAGGATGGGAGTGGTGATAACGGAGCATGTGTGCAAAGGTCTACACATGTCCTTATACACTCCTAGGTTGTTGTCAATAATAGGAAATACATTTTAATTTTTAGTTTTAAAATCAATTATTAGATAATTTCCTAAAATCAGATTCTCCTGCTTTGTGTACATGGTGACTAAAACTCAAGCCAGCTTAATGGGAAATTTCAAAATTCTGTCATTTCCAGATCTCAGGGCTCCTCCATCTGCCCTAGTTGTGCTTTGAGCCAGAAAGGAGCACAGAGCCAGATTTCTCATTAGCACTAAACCTGTTGGACCAAGAAGGTGACAGCATATGAAGCCCTGCTGGGGCAGGTTGGGTACAAGGCTGGAAATGGTTATCTCAGGGCTCTGAGGCCTGTATGTTGGTGTAGAAGGGTGGGTCTGGGGTTGAAAGATTGCCTGGCTTAGGAAATTTGCTAAGTTTATTACAGTTTGTACGTCATTTGTGCCCATGATGAAGTAAGATGAACCAACCAGTGGAAGTACTCTTCTTCTTGCCCCCTCCTTTTTGGTGACTTTCATCTCTGATTTAATTTGTCGTATGATTTGATATAAATATTAGGTTGAGCCATATCAAATTATTAAGGTTTCATATGGTTCAACCTAGCATTTTACTTTAAAGGGGGTCTTCTGTTTGAATGTGCTGACTGCTCGCTATTACCTTGTTGGCTAGAAAGGTTCTTGGACAGCAGAGGGTTCAAAATGGTGGCTGTGTAATGGAACTCCACCATAGTCTGCTAAATTTTAAATTATAATGATAGCACTATAAATAAAACAGTTCATTCATTAGCCTGCTGCCCCAACAAATAGCATAATCAACTCTACTTTTAGTTTTTGTATTAGAACCAGCTGTAATATCTGAAGGACACCTCGCTCTGTCTCCCTGCCGCTCCCCCCCACCCCGCCCCCCAGTGTGTGTGTGTGTCCTGATTTATTTAACTGAAGTATAATTATGGATTGCTCCTGATATATGATGGCTTGACATAGGATTTTTCAACTTATTGATGGTGAAAAAATGATATACATTTACCAGCGACTGTACTTTAAGTACACATAAAACCATTCCGGTTTTCACTTTCAGTACAGTATTCAAGAAATTACATGAGGTAGTCAACACTTTACAAGTTGAGCATCTGAAATCTGAAAATCTAAAATCTGAAAGGCTCCAAAATCTAAAACTTTTTGGGTGCTGATGACAAGGGACATTCTTATTGTGGAGTAATTTGAATATCAGATTTTTTTATTTGGGGTGTTCAATCAGTAAGTCTGTTTCAAAGTCTGAAAAAAAAAATTGAAATCCAAAACATTTCTGGCCCCAAGCATTTCAGATAAGGAATACTAAACCTATACTATAAATTAAGCTTTATGTTAGATGACTTTGCCCATCTGTAGGCTAATTTAAGCACATTTAAGGTAGACTAGGCTAAGCTATGATGTTTAGTAGGTTAGGTGTATTAAATGCATTTTCAACCTAATGATATTTTCAACTTACAGTGGGTTAATGTGGACATAACCCATCATAAACTGAGGAGGATCTGTATATACAGAGAAATTCATGGATCAGTGGATTGTAATAAAAGCATCTATGTGTAGTCACCACCCAGGTCAAGATACAGAACTTTCCAACACCCCATAATACTGCCTCATGTCCCATGTTAGTCAATCCTAGACCTTGTCCCCTACTCGGAGAAATACTATTCTGAATTTTATACCATAGATTAGCTTGGCCTATTCTTAAACTTCATATACATTTAGCCTTGCAGTCTTTGTTCTTTCATTTCTGGCTTATTTGGCTCAAGATGATATTTATAAGAGCCATTCATATTGTTTTGTATTTCAGTAGTCTGTTGCTTTTTATTACTTTATGTATTATGCCATTATGTGAATATAATACAATTTGTTTATCCATTCTTCTGTTGAAGGATACTTGGATTGTTTCCAGTTTGTAGCTGTTATGAACAGAGTTGCTATAACATTCTTGAAGAAATCTTTTTTAAAAAATGCATTCATTTCTTTTGGGTATACATCCAGGAGTGAAATTGCTGGGTTCTAATCAAATGCTTAACTTTAAATAAATTGCTAAACCATTTGCTAATAGTAGTTGCAGGAAATGTAGTGAGTGTCCGTGTGCCTTGCTGAGACTCTGTGGTGGATGGATGGAAGGAGTCCTGTTACTAAAAGAGAAGAGGAGGGGAAATAGGTATTGGGAGACAATTAGCAGTCCCCACCATAGTGCCCATGGACAATATTTCATGAATACATTAACTGAGACAGTTATTTCTGGGAATTTTGAGAGTATGAGATTTAAGCATGTTAATTCAAGTTTAGCCTACAGCTGCCTCCTTACATATTTTAAGTTTGGCCTAAAGATTTCTCTATACATCGTGAACTGTAACAAATGAAGGTGTAAACAGACCATAGCCTACACTTCTGCCAATCACCTAGTTTTGGCCAGTTAAATGCAGCCAACTATCCAAACCCTGTTTAAATAAGGCAAACACCAACTGTAACCAATCCAGCTGTTTCTGTACCTCACTTCCGTTTTCCGTATGTCACTTTCCTTTTTTTGTCTGTAAATCTTCCACCACATGGCTATGCTTGAGTCTCTGAGCTCACTGTCACTCAAGAGGCTGCCCAATTGCCGAATCCTTCATTGCTCAATTAAACTCCTTTAAATTTAATTCAGCTGAAGTTTTTTTTTTTTTCTCTTAACAAACATTGACTTATGTTTTCAAGTAGCAGTAACTGTACTTCTTGAAAGAGGTAAACTCCATGGAGATGCTGACAACTGTGATGGGCCGACTCCTAAAGGGAGCAAAATTGTTTTCTCTGATCTCAAAGATGTTGAGACGTGCTAGTGGAGATGTTAAAGTCTTTCAGTACCTCTGATGCATCTTTTACTTTGATAAGATTATGTTTTTAGCTTCTGGCTGCACCTATCTGAGGTTTCCTCACTCTTAATGAAACAATAGATGCCTACAGATTGAGATAAATGGATGTGGATTAGCTAATTGTTTTTTCGTTCATTATATTGTGTTTTTAAATTTCTTTGCTGACTATAACGATAGTATATATACATATATTCTATAAATGTTAGCATAGACTAGCATATATAGTAAATCCTGCATATGCTATTATGTATAGCAGTATATACTGACTACTGACTATTTAACCTCTGGTTCTTAAGAGCTTAAATCCTCTGTGGATCTCAAGTTTGCATAAATCTTTTAAGTATGTAAAGATAACTTATGTTTTTAAGTAGCAGCTCCTCTCTTTCTTGAAAAGGAGTTCAACATCAAGAATCACCGATGACTCTGGAATGAGTCTAAAAAGTAACATAACAACTAGTATAGTAAAGTCACTCAACAAATGTGTGTCCCCTTCTAGTATTTCACAGTCACAGATAAGTAAATCACAGTGACAGTTTAGGGTGGTAAATGCTCTGCATTATGAGATACGAATGTTTTATTCTACCTTTTATGGCTTGATAGCAGAAAAATGCTGACTGCCATGAAACGGAGGAAGTATGAAGTTCTCACATTTATGGACAATTGTGGAATACTGCAAGTACCCTCGGGTGTATTGTTCCGTGCTCCATTCACGAGCCTGGCTTTTGCAGTCCTTTAGAACATAGCTGATAATATAGAAAGTAAGAACTGCAGGAAGCAGCCAAGTGAAATCACCCAACACCTAGAGCAGCTCCACCTTTAACTTGCTGCATGACCTTGAATAAGTTTTTAAACTCTTTGAGTCTCAGTTACTTCATACTTAAAATGAGTATAAAAACAGTTCTTATCCCATAGGATTCTCATGAGGATTAAGTAAGCTTATTCTGGTAAAGCTCTTCAGAATATTATGTGGCACTTACTAAGTGCTCCTTGCTGTTACCACTGTTGTCTCTTCTGGAGTTATTTCCCTGGTCCCACTGCTTTAGAAATTAGTTGGGATATTTATGTTTATTTCTTTGCTTCCTTGCTTATAGGTTTGGGTTTTTTTCTCCACATTATTAAATATTAGTGCTGAATGGGTCTTAAAAAGCTCATTTCCTCTGTTAGAAAACACAAAATTTTAACAAATTCAGTTTAAAGATTGAACTGCCTTTTATTTATGAAGCGGGCAGCATCTCATCCAAAAACTTAGATAAGGCACTCTAATGAGCTGAGCAAAGAAGATTGGCTTCATAGGCAGAAAACAGCTCAAGAAAGCAGAAATGAGAAACAAACATTGACTTGAGCATTTTAAAGCTACTCTCTTCATAGGGTTAAAACAGAGGAAACTTCCTTATACTGCTGGCTCAGTTAAACTGGGCCCCTTCCGACTGGTTGCTGTGAATCTGTCTCTGTCTCTCTTTTTTTAAACTGGTCCATTTCAAAGTTTGATTATGTGGCACCTCACATGAATGATTCTATTCTGATTTGTTCTGGTTTTGGGCCTACTGCGGAAGCTTAGCCCAAAAAATAGCCTCCGATAAATTATATTTAACAACCTTTGAATTTAAAACAAAATTTTAAATTAGTTTTTGTCTTATAGGTTTTCTGTTTTTAAAGCAATTTTAGGTTCACAGCAAAATTGAGAGAAAGGTACAGAGATTTCCATATACCCTGCCTCCACATATATGTAGACTCTCCCATTATCAAAACCCCACACCAGGGTGGTACACGTGTTACAGTTGATGAACCTGCATTGACACATCAGTATCACCCAAAGTCGAGTACATTAGGTTTTTCTCTTGGTATTGAATAATATGTGGCTTTAGACAAATGTATAATGACATGTATCCGTTATTATAGTATCATACGGAGTACTTTCACTACCCTAAAAAAAACCCTGAAATTTGACAGAGTGTATTTTTCAGTTCCCAGAAACACTTGCTTCAGAAAAAAAGCAGGTGAGGATATTCAGTTCCTCAAAAACCCGAAGATAAGTTGACCAAAAATATGACTCCAAGAGAATTGTATTAAAGAAAAAAATACTCTCAAGTTTTATTCCAAGAACACACTTGAAATGCAATCTTAACTTGGTAACATTTGCCTGTGCTGGCTGGATGATAAGTACACTTGAAATAGGTGGAATCTCTTATGAAAAAAGGAAGCAGTTTGAAGCGTTGTCATTGTGAATATAGTAAACTGCTGAAGATAAATTTTTTAGTATATTTGGAGTCTTGGCATGAAAGCCTTCATCATCACAGTGCTTTTTGTTTTTAGTTTAGTTTAATTAGCTTTTCAAGCACTTTCTGCAAGCTTGAGCAAAGATATTCATGAATATATTTCTGCTAAACCAGAGTAATGAATTATTTATTTTGAAATCTGTCTATATTTTTAGCTACTCATACCAGCAGTTTAGAGAAATGAAAACCTTTGGGATCTTATATATGACTTTTCTAAGGTGAAATGTGACATGAATTGAAAATAAAAGGGAACAGATATTTGCAACATGTATAACTGATTAAAGATCATTTCTAGAATCCTATACATGGAGAACTATAAAGCAATCAGAAAGATTCAAACAGCCCTATAGAAAATGGGTAAGGACTTTTCAAACAAAGAGGAATAAACACAAATTACTTATTACCATATGAAAACATGCTTAAAATCATTGATAGTCAAGGAATTTCAAATTAAACTGCAATAAGGCACCACTCACAGTTACTAAACTGATAAAAAATTTTGAAGTCCAGTTGATTCCAAGTGTTAGAGAGGTTATGAAACTGCTAGAATCCTCATCCGTTGTGTCAACTGGAGCACCTACTTCGGAAAACAGTTTAGCATTATTTAATAAAATTAAAAATTTACCCAGCAACTCATTTTTTTAAGCATGTACCTTAGGGAAAATTTGTATGCAGGAATGGGAGACATGTATAACAATATCTATAGTAATAATGTTAATAAAATCTAAAGATAACCTAATATAAGATGGATATATGAGTTATATTCATACAATGAATGTTATAAACTGTGAGAATGAATGAACAACTGTTACATACATCAATATGGATGAGCCAAAAAAAAGATGATTAGAGGATGATTTACCCTAATTTCAGAAGAGTTACACATGGAAGAAGAATATTTATGAGGGAAATTAGATAAAAAATGGCATCCTGAGGTAATCTAAGTCACTGTTAATGTTCTTAGTCTTGACGATAGGTGTATAGTATTCATTTTATTTTTTAAAAACTGTGCAGAGATTTTATATAATTTCTTGAATATGTGATTTCTTTCCCACTTCCATCACCTATATGCATTCACACACACACACACACACACACACACACACACGCACACACATACACACACCCAGTCACTGGTTTTTATCCCTAAACCAAAAAGAGATGGTAAAGCCTGGGCCTAGATTGAGTGTATGAATAAAGAAAGTAGAATCGTGAAGGAAAATATTAAGAATGCTCTTTAAAATGTGATCACATCACAAAACCATCCTGGCCAACATGGTGAAATCCCATCTCTACTTAAAAAATACAAAAATTAGCTGGACGTGGTGGCACACGCCTATAGTCCCAGCTACTGGGAGGCTGAGGCAGGAGAATTGCTTGAACCCAGGAGGCGGAGGTTGCAGTGAGCCGAGATCGCATTGCCTCAATTTTTTCTATAAATAGGTGAGATTGAATTATAAATAAGTAGAATTGGAACAAAAAGTGGCAAACTAATTTTTTCAGCAATATGACATCCTTGTCACCATTTCCTGAACACTTACTATATTTCAGGGTCTCTCTTCATTTTTGCTGTTTTTCACTATAGCACTATGAGGGAGGCAAGAATGTATCTAGATTTACAGAGAGGTGTGCTGTGAATGAAAATGGCTAAAAAATTTGCCCAGTTCTAAGACTGAAAAGTGGCCAAGGAGCTGCCCTGAAATTCAGATTCAGTCTGCCAGGCCCAGGCCCCATTCTGTCCATTCTGCTCCGTTCTCTTTCTTGGTTTAATGTTTTCCCCTGCAGGGAGGCAGTGTTAATGATGAATAGACTCTTAGTCAAAGTCTTAGGACAAATGATGTCCTTAGTGGACTTCCAACCACCCTTTCTTTGTTGTAACTTTCCACAAAAATAAGTTCATATTTTCACAATATCAGTGTGCCATCCACTGCCAGCACGGTGCTGTACTTTGCTGGAAAATAATGACTCAGATAACGAATCTGTATGAACGCACATGCATCCTGCAAAGTGTTATGTCAAAGCACGGGTCAAATTAAGGTTTTGTAAGGACCCAATTTTTATACTGGAACATGTTAAATAATTGACTGCAATGAAAAAATGCTAGGCAGAGTTTGTAAGAAAACTAATTGAAATTAGAAAGCAGAAAGACTCGCTCATTTCCAGAAGTGATATTTGAAATCTAGAAACATGTAGTTCATTCATTTCCTCTGTCCGTGATTTATTCCCACTGCAGCACATTACTCTCTCAGTTGCTTTGCCAACGTGATCAATCCTCATCTTTCTTCCTGAGGGAAAGAGCTCTGTGGCAAAGCACTTTGGGAACTGGAGTCTGATTCCCCAGGACACAGTCTGGCAGTCTGTCTCTACGAAGGCAGGGATAGTTCTGGTCTCAATAAGCAGAAAACACTAAGAGCTTGGAGAACCAGAAGCAAAGATCTGTGATCAGAGCAAGTTGTTCCTCTCCTTAAGAACTTCAGTGACAACTGAGCCCTATGCCTCATGCCTGTAATCCCAGCACTTTGGGAGGCTGAGGCCGGCAGATCGCTTGAGCACAGGAGTTCAAGATCAGCCCAGGCAATATGGTGAAACCCCATCTCTACCAAGAAAAAAAAGAGAGAGAGAGAGATATTCAAAAATTAGCTGGGCATATGGCATGTGCCTGTAGTCCCAGTTACTCAGGAGGCTGAGGTGGAAAAATGGTTTGAGCCTGGGAGGCGGAGGTTACAGTGAGCCGAGATAGCACCACTGCACTGCAGCTTGGGTGACAGAGTGAGGCTTGTCTAAAAAAGAAAAGAACAGGTGGGTGCAGTGGCTCACGCCTATAATCCCAGCACTTTGGGAGGCCGAGGCGGGTGGATCACAAGGTCAAGAGATTGAGACCATCCTGGTCAAAATGGTGAACCCCGTCTCTACTAAAAATACAAAAATTAGCTGGGCATAGGTGGTGCATGCCTGTAGTCCCAGCTACTCGGGAGGCTGAGGCAGGAGAATTGCTTGAACCTAGGAGGCCAAGGTTGCGGTGAGCCGGGATCGCACCATTGCACTCCAGCCTGGGTAACAAGAGAGAAACTCCGTCTCAAAAAAAAAAAAAAAAAAAAGAACATCATATATTACTTTGCTGCTGTAATTCCCATATTTGGCTGATTATACAAATTGTCTGGGAAGCTAACAAGTGGTTCAAACAAAAAGAGAATCCTTGGTCCCGCCCCCACACTTACCAAATTTACCAAGTCAGAACATCACAGAGTAGCACCAGGAATTCTATACACAAAACACCTTAGGAAATTAAACTAAGTTTGGAAACTACTGGCTCATATTGGATAATGCCCCAAACTCTTTGGCATGGCATTGAGGACTCTTTGCAAAGTAGTCTCAGTGTACCCCATTTCCCCTGATTATGAGGGGGAGGAACTCTGTTTATCTTCCAATATAAAGCCATAGGACTTTGCATTCATTTCTTCAAGAAACATTTATTGAGCATCTGCCATGTGCCAGATTTGAGTATAGATTGTATCTTACTCTATCATTGCGCACTCTTAGTTCAGGACTTCTACACTAAGTAACAGCACAGCCTGGCTTATGCTAATTGACAACTGAAACTTCTACCAAGGATAGTAATATACCTATAGGCACTGTTCTCTCAATCCCAGAACAGACACTGTTTATCATTGTAGTCAGCATTCTTTCCACTGAGTCCAGAGACAACTTCAGAATCTTTCTCAACAGCCACCATCACACCATCTGCTTTGGCATGTGAGACAAAGTCTGTTTGCAGTCTCTGTTATAGACCATGTTTGACAAGGCTAATCTAACACCCTTCCTCCCTCCTTCACTCTCACTAAGGTGACTGAACTTTAGAACTAAGACTTTAGGAAAGGTAGGAGCTTCCAGAGGTCATCACTGCTTCTGAGATTGGTGTGTGGGCAGTAATCCACCCTAGGGCAGAGGCCCCAGTTTGCACATCTCTCCCTTTGGGAGGGCTGTGTATTTGCTAGACTAAGAACAGGAATGACTTTTGGCACTCAGACGCTACCTTCTCTCTCCTCCTGTCTGCCTTGACTGATGTAGCTACTATAGCAACCCACAGCATCAGAACAAGTTTTCTGAAAGTCCCATTAAATACAGGCTGCCAAAGTTTGTGATTCAGTTTTTTTACATTCAGGAATGGAAGTTAAGTTGTGACAGGAGAAAAGGAGATATATAAAATTTCTCAAAAGAAACATTGCATTATTGTCTTCACAGGCTGGTTCCAATAGGAAAAGGAGAGAGTAAAATGCTAGATTTACACATACCTGGAATTGAATGTCACACATACACACACCCTACAGCTAGCTGTGTGAACTCATCTTTTCTTCATCTTTGAAAAAAATAGGATGTGTATGTGAATAATGTCTCTATCATCAGTTTATTTTAACTGGCATAGACAGTACACATGAGCCTCTTGAATGTCTTGTTGACCATGCCTTTATGTCCTCAGTTTCCGGCCCAGAACCTGGCATATTAGAGAGGGTCTCAATAAATGTCAATCACATCACATCATCTTATCACACACTCAACTTATCTGTAGGCAATTTAACAATCAAGGATCCAAAACACTACTAAGAACTAATCAATAGCCAAAATAAGTGTTAATAGGAATATAGATTTTCCAAACTCATACATTGAACTCAAAAAGTTCTCTGCAATCTCTCATGCAAAACCTATTTAACATGAGTTTCGTTCTTCCAAACTGCTAATACTGCTTTTCAACTCACTGTATGTTACAGATAGAATAATAAGAGCAAGTAGGAGAATTATCAGAAGAAAATTAGTGAGAGAGAGGGAGAGAGAGAACTAGTAGGACTCAAAAAGATACTAATCAATAACTATAGAGTGCCTACCCTGTGTTTGAGGCTTGGTAAATGAGACAGGATCTTGTCCTCAAGAAACACAAAGTCTAGTGGCAGTGGGAGGTACACAAGTAATTCCACAGTATTGCACTGTTATGAATAGCTATTCAGAACCCCATGGTATCACAAAGGAAGGAGTAAGTGGTCACTTCTAGTCAGGGAATTGACCAAGGAAGGACAAGATAGGTTTCCTAAAACCTAAGATGCCTTTTGTATCTTTCGAAGAATTGGTACGTGTTTATTAGAAAACCAAGGATAGGGAGGGAGGGGATAGATTTTCCAATCAGAGGGAATAGTTTTCTGATCAGGGGAAGCAGCATAAGCAAAAGCAAGAGGTGTGAAATAGCCTAATGCCCTCAGGAATCGACCATACAAGACCTGATTTAGCATGACTGGAGCCTGCTCACCTCGGGAGGGGTTAGGCATGAGGGAAGGGGAAGTTGGAGAGGTGATAAGATGAGCTCACAGAGGTATTTACATACCTTCCACACTGAAGTTGTACTTAAGGCTGTAGTTCATGGAGAGTCATTGAGAGAATTTTTTGTTTGTTTTGTTTATTAAGCAAGTATATAAAGTAATCAGATGTGGTTTTAGAAAAATGTCTCTTGCTAAGTGCCAAGAAAGGACTTGGAGATGCTGAGACTGGAAATAGGAAAACCCATTTGGCTGCTGCAGCAATCCAAGCTAGAAATCATGAGGCCCTAAACTAAGGCCTAAGCTATGGGACTGGAGAATATGGGGCAGATGAAAGCCAGCTGGAGGTAACATCACAGGATTTCAATGTGTGCCAGATTTAGGGCAGGGGCAGACAGCTTTATACATCTCAGTAGCCTTGAAGACATCACTGCATGATACACAGTGCCAAAAATGATATGTTGAATGATAGTTATGAGACTTCAAAAGAATTTAAATTATGTTCAGGATATTCTGTTTGCTAAAGCAGTGAAGAGCAACATCTATTTTAGAGAAAGTTCTGCCTGAATAATTCATTTACATTTAATATATGATTCCCAAAGATCCTAATAATAAGCTTTACTGTACATAAAGATCCAAAGTTTATTAACTAGTTAGTATTAAAGGGTCTCTATCGGTATGTCTCGTCATTTAAGCCTCAAAATAATTCTGCTGGAAAAGTACTCTTGAATCCAAATGCAGGTGAGCAACCCTGAAGCTGGGACAGAGGAAATCAGTGTTTAAAAATCACACAGCCAGCAGTATTAGAACCCTTTTGACTTCAAAGTCCATATTCTTTCTGTTACACTATCATTAGCCTAAATTTTTCCAATAAGCAGCCATATTCTGACTTAAGTGAGAAGTTATTAAATATTATAAAATTGAAATATGTGCTTGGAGTTTGTTGTCCGTCTTTCACTTTAAGATGGTGCTCAGGAGTTTCTGAAACTTTTCTGTTGGGAATGAGTAGACGATGATAACTTCTCTGAAAGAACAGCCAAAGAGAACAGACAGAACATGTGTGGAGCTGAGAAAAGTATTGCACTAACAGTTGATCTCATTTTTTTCCCTTCTCAGAAATGCAGAATTAAACATGTGCCATCTTGCCCATGCAAAACACATATCCTCTGAAATTATTTTGAGATGTAAATTAATTCCCGCCCTGGAGCAAATAGCAAATCATCCAGGCAACCTAGTCCTGTAGACTAAAATACGGAGCATCAGATCATGACTCTCTCTTGCCTGACTTTGAGAACCTAAATAAGCCATTTAATTGTTCTGTGCCTCAGTTTCTTCAGATGAAAAAGGAAAATTATAATATTGGCCTTCTTAAGATATTGTGAAGATAAACATAAGAATGTCAGTATTTTGAAAGGTCAAATAGTCTTCCAAATGTAGAGTTTATTTTTATTCTATAAGTGAGTTTTGTTTTTTGTTTTTGTTTGTTTGTTTGTTTGTTTTAAAACGGGGGCCTCACTCTGTCTTCCAGGCTGGAGTGCAGTGGCGCAGTCTCAGCTCACTGGAACCTCTGCCTCCCGGGCTCAAATGATCCTCCTACCTCAGCCTCCTGAGTAGCTGGGACTATAGGCACACACACCACCATGTCTGGCTAATTTTTTCTTTCTTTCTTTCTTTCTTTCTTTTTTTTTTTTTTTGGAGAGATGGGGTTTTGCCATATTGCCCTGGTCTCAAACTCCTGGGCTAAAGAGATCCTGTCTCCCAAAGTACTGGGATTACAGGCATGAGCCACTGTGTCTGACCAATTTTTATTCTGTGTTTCCTAGATTAAGAAGTGGAAACTTTTATATTATTCTTTTTATTTTCTTCAACAAATATTCACTGAGCACATACCATGTGTGGGTATAGTGGAGGCACAGAGTTGAATTAGGTATATATCCCAATCTCAGAGAGCTCATGATCCTGCTACCTAATTGACGCCACTCATGAGACATGTTGATAACGCTCTCATTGATGTTATCTAATTTAATCTTTATTTTATCTTTTGAAGCAGGTATCTGTCCATCCCTATTTCATAGATACAACTGTTAAGCCTTGGCAGTGATTGAACTGGGACTAACCCCAGTTATTTTGACTCCCAAAACTCAGGCCTCCTTCGATCATCACAGAATGGACTCACTGTCTCGTAGAGAAAACAGGTATATTCATAATAAGCTCCAGGAAAAATCTGATTACAGTAAGGAATCTAAGGCAGGAAATAAAATCTATGAGAGCTGAGAGAGGAGAGAGATTAATTTTACATTAGGTCCATTCTCAGAATGTGTTTTCATAAGAAGAAACATTTGAAATAGATTAGGAAGAATAACCAGAAAACATAGTAAAAGAAAAATGATCAGCAGGAGCAGCATGTACAGAACTGTGGAGATGAACAGGTAAATGTTATGTTTGGGAACGATCGACACAATGGGATTAAAACATAGAAACTACAGATTGAATTTTTTTAAAGATAGATTAAGTTCAGGTGAATGGAACACTGAATATCATGTGAAGTAACTTGGGACTCTAAATAGTAAGGAGTTTGAGCAGAGGAGTGATGTAGACTTATTGGTGATTTGGAAATTATCCCAATGGCAATGGGAAGGATGGATCATAGGTGGCTGACACCAGACATTGGTAAACCAATTGGGAACTATTATGATAACATAGGCAAGGGTAAAGAAGGACCTGGATTAAAGCAGAGTCAATGGGGATAGATGAAGAGGAGCAAAGCAGTATTCTAAATTAGATTCAATAATGATAGCAATGTTGGATTTGAAGGAAAGGGAGAGTTCAATGATGAGCCTGAGGTTTCTGGCTTGGGTGGTTGACTAAACAGCTATGTCATTAATGAGGAAAGGAAACACAGGAGAAGCCGCCAGTGTTATGGGAGGAAAATGATTTTTCATTATGTCATCTTTAAGGGAGGGAGGGATGGACATCCTCCCGTCACATCAAATCATCGAAGCCAACTTTGGTGATTAGATGTGGTGACTGAGGCATAGTCATAGTTTCCATAAATCTTGTTATTGTGCACAATTTATTTGATTCAGTTACATAGTTTAAGCTAATTTTAGGGTTAAAATAAGGTCTGTTGTGCAGTGAGACTTTTATGTTCAGATCATGGTCTTGCCAATATGCAAATACAAAGAAATAAATGCATTTTAAGGGTTTTATAAATTTTGTATGTTAGTATCTGCAAATTTCTTTCCATCTGGGTAACATTTTGATATATTGTCTTATAATGCACCTATTACAACGCCATCTCTACCTATTCAAGGGCATAGTTATGAGATTAAGGCCAGCAAATTGATAATGGCAGACTTTTGTTTGTTTTTGTAACTCTTGTTACCCATTCCTTTTGTTCATTACGTTCTTCTATAAATTGTTGCAATGTGATATTTTACATGTTAAAATGAATTTGCATTTCAGTTAGATGGGGTCTCCAAAAGGCTGGAGAATCAAAGATTGAAAAAAATAGGAGTGATTCAGTTTGCTGAGCATCAGCCTGAGACCACATTAATAACAGCATTTTTAGTTCCCTGCAAAGTAATTTGGTTGTGGAGAAGAGCCACAGCACATCAGCCTGAATCGTTCAGTATAATTGTGGTCACAGAGCCACTTGTGCAGTAACATTAATTACAATGAATGTTTTGGCCATTAAAGCCTGCCATTAATTTGGTTCCTTAGATGAATTCTTAATGGTAATAAAAAATAAGGAGGATGCCCTGTTTAACTCATTTAGTGCCTGGCACACAGTAGGTTATCAACAATTTGTCCTCAGTTTCCTCATCTACAAAATGCAAATGATAATAGTCCTTACACAATTGGATTTTGAGAATTATAAGAGAAAAGACTTAATACATTATCTAGTATAAAAGCACTTAATGCCTTCATTAATAGTTGAAAATCTAGTGCATCAATGCTTTATTTAATACACCAGAGCTGGAAGAAAACTCACCCCACACTTTATTTACATTTAAGAAATCGAAGGCCCTAGAAAGAAGTATATCTTTCCATAAATAATTAGACTTACTGCTTGTAAAGACTCTTTGCTCTGAAATAAATATATTAAGTCATTTCTATAAGAACTTCTTTAGTCATAATGAGCTTTTGTCCCATATATGTTGATAAAAGAATATGTCTAAATATCTGTATAATATGAAAAGCTGAGAAACATATTACCACCATTACATAAAGGCATTATGAATTTCATTAATTGCTGTGGTACAGAAAGTGGAAGATCTACCTTTTAGCTCAAACACAGCTCAGATGTATGGAACCTAGCCTGTTCTATTTCCTTCTTAAAATCTGGATCATCTTTGAATTAGGAATGAGTGGAAGCCCACTTGCTTTGGCTGAGAAACTCCATACAAAGCTTCCAAGACCAAGTATTGCAACTCTCCTGGGAACCAACATTCCATAATCCCCATGGCAGCTCAAGAATTAGAAGCAACCCAAAGCCACTTCTTCTAGTCTGACCCTTTCTTCCCATCCAATTTATAAATCTTCCCCTAAGTATCCTTTATACATGGCTTCTCTTCAACAACCTCTTAGATAGTTTTCCCTGCATTTAATATAAAACTTGATTGCTTCAATGTACAACAATATAGCCTCTCATTTTATGCTTTCTGGACCAACTGAATGTTCTTTAAGCATGTTGTTGGTTTAAACAAGATCATGCATCTGAAATATCTGTGCAAATTGTAGAGTGCTATATAAAATTACTCATCTCAAGACTATATTAACAAGGCTAAGATAGACTATGATGCAACAGAGTCCTTAAATGCAACAATCCTTAAATTGGCTTAACACATGAAAGGTTATTTCTCATCCACACTACATACCAATTCCAGCTTGAGGAAGGGCTCTGCTCCACACAGTCACTCAGTACTCATGATGATGGAGGTGCCACAGTCTTATAGCTGCACCATTAGAAATAAGTTCCCTGATATCTAAGGTAGAAGAGAAAGGGTTGCATCCAGACACACTTGTTCATAGACCATTGACAGAAACACGCCACAAGGCCCCACCTAAAGGGTCCAGGAAATTCACCTAAAGGGTGAATAGGTCAGTATTTGGCAATCCATAATTGTCTCTTTCATAGTATTTCTTTCTGGGCTAAGCAAATCTAAGGGCCTCATATTTTTTTACTTCCCAATTTAACCTTTTATTTGCTATTACTCTTATCTAGGTTTACTTTTGGTCTACAATATATATAGGCAGTTTTTTAAAAAGTAGTCCCAATAAGGACTTATTCAATGCTATATGGAGAAAAGGAGGTATCACATGCTGTTTAATCTGTCAAATGACAGCACTATTTTATCATTTTTTTCCAAGCAGTGAGAATATTTTAACCTGGAGAATATTATAATTTGGTCTTTATCAGCTGGGCAATTTTATGCTCGTTGTTTTTACAGGTATCAACTTCATTCTTGCCAGGACTGAATTTCCACCTAATTTTTATAAAGAGAAATAATCTCTGAATATAAATTCTATAGATATATAGATTGATTATAGAGAGAAACAATCTCTTATATAAATTCTAATTCACTGTCTCCTATTAAAAGTAGCAAATTTGCCTATAATCCCAGCACTTAGGGAGACCAAGGAGGATGGATTGCTTGAGCTGAGGAGTTCAACATCAGCCTGGGTAACATGGCAATATCTTGTCTCTACTAAAAAAATGAAAAAAAAAAAAAAGATAGCTGGGCATGGTGATACGCACCTGTGGTCCCAGCTACCTGGGAGGCTCAGGTGGGAGGATCACTTGAGCCTGGGAGATGAGGTTGCAGTGAGCTGAAATTGCACCATTGTACTCTAGCCTGTATGACAGAGCAAGACCCTTTCTCAAATTAAAAAAAAAATAAAAGTAGCAAATTCAATGTTAGATGGAGACAATTAGAGCTGATGTGGCTGCTTATAGTCAAACATTAAAAGAGAATTTTTTTAAAAAAACTGTTAAGGAGCAGATCTGTTTTCTTTTTTTTTAATCCAAAGCATAACAATAATAGGAACTACATTCTGAAATGGTTGCTATGTGTTAGGCGCTTTACAAAGATAATTTCATGTAATCATCACAACACCTTTTGTGAACAGGTATAACTTATTCATAGCCACATAACTAGAAGTAGAGGAGTCAGGATTTAAAGTCAGATTGTTTTTCTTTGAAAGTCTGATTTACTAGTGTCAAGGGAAATAGCTTTGGTGGTCATTGCCCTGCTACCAACTTTGATTTTTCACAAACCTGATGTGAATTCATGATAACTATCTATTGTAGGTTAGAGAAAACATTACAAGGTAGTAGTTAAGAGCACCAGCCTTGGTGCTAGATTGCCTGATGTTGTAAATTTGAGTCCTAGCTCTGAGATTTCCTAGCTGTGAAAACTTAGGCAAGTTGCTTTTTAACTTCTTGATGCCTCCATTTTCTCCTTTGAAAAATGTGAATAAAAATAGTATCTACCCCATACAGCTGCTATGCAGATTAAGTAGTTACTATAAGTAATACACTTAGAACCGTATGTGGCACTAAATAAATACTGGCTATTAATCTTGAGTTCTGACCCTGTACCTCAGGTATATAGGTAAAAAGCAGAAAGAAAATGATAGTTTTAAAGAGTCTAATATGCCAATATTTTATAAACAAAATTATTTCATTTAACCTCACTACAACCTCATTAAGTGGGTTATCCTCATATGAGAAGTGAAACCTGAGGCACAGAGAAGCAAAATAATTGACCCCAGTCACCTAGCTGGTAAGTGGCAAAACCAGGAATTTATCCCAGATCTGTCTGTGCTACAACAGAAAGAAAATGTTGAAGTATATTTACTGTTGTGTTTTTAACAGAACACAAAAAGATTCTCCCTAAGTTGGCAAACATAGTGGGCACAGAATGACACTTATGTTTACTCCACACAAATGCCAAAAGTCTGGCAAAGTCCTTTTTCTGACTCCTGGCCCCGCTGTGTTGCTGGCCTGGGCAATGCCTGTGTCCCACTCCTGAATGATGCTGAGGGCTTGCATCCGTCCAGATTCTCTAGCTGTCCCGAAGCACCTGTTTTTATCTATTCCTCTGCCTAATGCTCAGCACTTGCACACTGCCTTTGGCTAAATGTAATGCCCACTCTCAAAATCTTATTTCTTGAAGAGTCCTTTCTGGTTTCTCTAGGAGACAGTTGGCTTTAATTTGCCCAGTTTCTCTCTTTGTCTCTTGACATTTTCTTATTTCTTCTATCTCTTATTTTTTTCTCCTCAGGCATTGTCAGGTTTCCCAAGCCCCATCCTCATGGCACATAACTATACCATGGTAATGAGATACCTTGTTCTCTTGTATTTTCAAGACTCAAATGTTGACTTTCTGTTTCTTCTAGTGGGCTTTGACAGCAATTCTCAAAGCTTCAGAATTTTTTAAACATGTCTAGTAATAAATGCTTAGAAATTGCCTTTGAGAAGGGAGAATGTCACCATTTTCATTTGCAAACTTCAGTAGAAAAATACTATTCAAGTAATGTTTTCAATCAGAAAACTATCCAAATGTTGTTCATGTGTTAATTCTTGCTTCAATCCAAGTATTTAGTTATTCAGCCTTGAGTCCCAAATTCCACATCACGAGAGATGATTATTAAATGAAATGAGCAATAGTAAATAGAAGCTATTTTGTAGTACACTGTAAGATGACACCAATACAACTAGCTGAGATGTGCAGGGGAAAAAATCACAGAAAGTTTAAGTATGGCTGTATCTAGGAGCACCTATAGACAAGCTATACAAGCTATCTCTTTATAAATTAGCCAAAGGTAGCAGAGAGGGTTGTGGGTTGTTGTAGTGGTATGATACATTCCCTGGCCTTGGTCACTGTTTGTTAGTTATGCCCAGATCAATGTCTCCATCCTGTTGGGAAACTGATCTTAACCACGACTATTTTTGAAACTTATTTCAACACTTATATTATCATTTAAAAATCTTATTTGATTCTTTACTACCATTGTTGTTGTCATAGTGATAGTAGAAGGATCTTATTGTTTCCATTTAATATTTTATGGTTATAAAACACCTTTGCAATAATGCTACCGTTTTGTCTTCAAACTCTACTGAGGTAGGGAGGTCACTTTACAAACGAAAAGTTTAAAGCACGGAAGCAGTTACAGGATGTGCTTTTTATTTCAGTCCTAAAAAGTAGAGGAGTCATTTCACTATAAACTACTTGAAGGCAAGAATCATGTCTTATGCACATTTCAGTTTTTACAATGCCCAATTCTGTGCCCAGCACCTATAGTTGACTGAATAAAGGGATGGATGATTTTTAATTTAGGGCTTGCCTAAATTACTGATTTTGACACTACAATCTGCTTTATGCCTCCATTCTCACCTTGACCCCTTCTCCATTCTCATCCTTCTCCATCAGCTTCTAGTCAGGGATAGGACACATTCTGTGGAATGACAGTGGCTCAGCATATTGCTCAAAAATCCTCTATCTTTAGAGTTTCATTTCTATTATCTCTAATTTTTGCTTCCATTTACAGCCAGGATCTAAAACTATTTTATACGACATTCTGTTACTCATCACACAATCCTCATTTCACTGAGAACATTATTCCAGTTTGATGGCTCCTCTTCAATCAAGTAATATTATAGTATATGACCTGATTGTTGACCAACTTCAGTAACTGCATTCTCAGACTAAGCACATAGGCCTTAAGTTATTCATTCTTGGTGAAGAGTCTTCTAGTTGAATTCTTTAAAGTAATCCCTCACTTATTCTAGCAGTGTTGTTATATGAAACTGGGCTATCAACTCCTTTACATTGTAACATACATTACTGAACATATTTTCATAAGTGTTTTGACACAAAAAACGTTTTAAACACTACAATGTGCTAGCACTGTGTCAAGTGCTAGGAATAAATGAGTAAAATAGTGTCTTCCATCATAGACCCTTGGTGACTCATTATGATTCTAATACTCAGACAAGTGACTCAGTACAGAAGTTTAAAATAGGAAACAGAGATCTGGTTTGTTTTGTGT
This sequence comes from Cacajao melanocephalus, assembly GCA_963573385.1. NCBI lineage: Eukaryota > Metazoa > Chordata > Mammalia > Primates > Pitheciidae > Cacajao > Cacajao melanocephalus. Next base: position 35,173 of record CAUYLG010036347.1, read on the forward strand.
TTTCTGTTTCTTGGAAGCACATATAAGTATCTTGATGTTGTCCTTTACAAGAGTTCCACAAAATTAATATGAATCAGACGACTAAGCCTGACTTTTCGTTGGATATACTTTCTGACACTGAGTTAATTACAGAAAAAAAAAAACATTTTTTTTTTCACGATTCAATGGAGCCTGACCAGTCAGCCAAAATTCTATCATTCTTGGGCTAGATTAAGAAATAGATGTGTCAAAACATCTGATACACTACAAACATATCTCTGTTGAATTTTGCATTTGAATCTTATCTATTTTCTTTTAGTATATAAAGTGTTCATTCATTACTTTATTAATGAAATGCATCAACTGAACAACAATTAAATGATAAATATTTTGCAAGGTTTTATGAGAGAATAGTCAGAGGTTCTTGTTCTCAAGAAACTTATTGTCCACAAGAAGAATAAGACTTGTTTTTGAAATCCCTACATTAAAACTATATCAGTTTACTTATTTAGGACCACTTTTAACCCAAAAAGGAAGCCATGACATTTTGCAGCTGCAAGTTACTTTAGAGATAAACCACTCCAAATCTTCCATGTTATGGATAAAGAAGCTAAGAGTCACTTGAAGAATTAATGCCAGGCCTTAGAGAGTAAAAGGAGGAGGTGGGTCTAGAATCCATTTCTCAGATTCATAGTTGGTGTTCTTGGCCATCTTGCCCCACTGCCCCTAATAATAGACTCAACTGAAAGTACAATGAAGGGCAGTGCCCAGGCTTGCAGGCTTTTGGTGATATGCTCATGAGCATGTTTGAGGGGCAGTGCAAGGAGGGCAGCCTTCCCTGGGGGAGATCTGATCTGTCTGACATGATTAAAGATTACAGAGGAAATTTCTGACTTTCCCCTTTGAATATTTAGCATCCAAAGAATGTTTTTTTTCTTGTGCCAAAAAGAAAAAAATAAGAGGCTGAACAAATGGTTGTCGAACAGAATTAAGTATTTCTTCTTATTTAATTAGTGCACTTTTGCTAAAATGAAACTCTCAAGTGACAGATTATGCAAACTAGCTTCTGCACTATTGTCTGATCCAATAGCACTGGAGTGAAAAGAGCAAGAGCTTTAGAGCTAGAGACCCCCAGGTTGATACCCTGCTCTTATACACATTATCTGTGAGATAAGTCACTTTGCCATTTTGAATCTTCATTTCCTCCTCTATTAAATGGAAATAATAAGCATCTCTCCTGCTGGGTTGTTATATGATTCAGCAATAATGATAATAATGCATCTTGTGCCAATCTCTGAGATGTTTTCTATACATTATTTTTCCTTAGCTGTACAGTATAAGTAAAGCATATAGTAGATTTTTTGTCACTGAAAGATATTTGTTTACCTCCTGTTACTTCTTATCTAATCTTCCCTTGAAGAACTATTATTATTACTACATTTTGTTTGAAAATCAGAATCTTATCTACTAAGGCCTATAGCAGAGTTATAAATCCAACAAATACAACCAATCCGTTCACAGTCTTGCTGAGGAATGGTTATGGCCTATGCAGGAGTGACTAGTGCTAACGATGAACCAGTTTGCGATTTCACTGATGAGCCATGGGCACTCCTCCTTTCCTTGTGAGGACAGTGACAATGTCTTAATTCATAATTGCATCACCAGCTTCAAGCACTATGCCTGGGACATGGTCAGCTTTCAGTAAATGTACACAGACTTGAGATGCAAGATGTCTTTTTGGTTACTGGATCCCCATCCTTGGGTTGGAAAAGTCTAAAGTCTGACAGTAATTTTCCAGTAACTTTGGCCTGGACTGTCTTGGAACCAAAGCACTATTACCAGGGGCAGTAATTCCTGTGGTCATCAGGGTAAAGAGTCCAAAGTCAGAATTCTAAATCCAAGAACATCACAATGAAAAACAGAGGAGGTATGGGAACCTCCTATGTAATTCTTCCTAAACTTAGTTTCACTCTTAAGATTTTTATGTGATTCCATGCTGGGACCAATAAAGTGGAATGTTTGAAAAGTATAACAGTAGGTATTTCCTCAAATCTCCTTCAGCTCTGATTAATGCACACTTACTGTTAACATCAAGACCCACCCCAGATTCAACGTTATATGGTTTCAAAACTTCCACATAGGATATTTTTGATTTTCATTTAAACTGGGAACAAGGCTTGCTGGGGGAAAAAAAAAAAAAGATTCCTCTCTAGAATCATACCTATTTCACCTGTGGTAAAGCAAGTCAAAATTATCTAATAAATGAACACAGTAATTCAAATGTATGGCAGCTCTTGTGTCTTCTTGCAAGGATGTATTTTTGAGCTGAAATAATGTTATTTCCTCTTGACATGTATTTAGGGGTCATTCTTTAACATAAAACAGAACAACTTCCTTATAGAATTATTATTGAGCTCTCTGATTAACAGAGTAATCCTGTGTTCTTTTTCTCGAATCTGAGCCTTTCCAGAGAATTCTTTTTAAGGCAGCAGTTTCCAACTGGACTATCTCAATACACTGGTTTATGTCAGTTTGATTCCAGGTGATTTTAAAAAGAAAATGCTTGACAAGCTTAAGCAGAATGGAAGCAATATGTCTCCATGGAATGGACAGGAGGGCAGGATTAGAGCTGTGTGTCACCAACACAAATCGGGCATAGGAGTGCCAACAAGACTCTCTCAGCTTTCTGACTCACCCTCTTCATGTGGAGGTTTGAGATCTATAACTGTGGACAAGTTTGTTCATGAATTAGCAAGCTTATCTCTTAAAGCTCCTGATTAGTACGTGTTGAACTTTCTGCTACAAGAGAAATATTGCCAAAATGAGAGAAGGATATAGGGAGGAAGGGAGAAAGGAAGGGAGGAATGGGGAAAAGGAAAGGGAGGGGAGAGGTAGAAGAGGGGAGGGGAGAGGTAGTGGGAAGGGGAAAATCGGGGAGGGAGGGAGGGCCAGTCTCTGCTTCTCTTGGCCTGGATTAAGTGCTCTCCCACAGAAACCAGGGTGCAGGTTTATGTAAGAAGACAGCAGTTTTTATGAGAATATTTATGTTGAAATTTGGAGATAAGAGTGGGTAATGGTAATAAGTAGACAAATACATCACCCAATGTAAGGTGTTACTATTAATGAAGTAAGTTTTGCAAATTACTTTCTTTATAAATTGGGTCAGATTTAAAATAACTCTTTTATGGACAGCTCTTTCAATTGCTTCCATTCTAATATGGCTTTCCTGAGTAGGAGAGAAAAGGAAACTTATAGCCATCATGTTAGAACTTTATTGAACTAGCCCCTAATTTCACATGGGCAGAACCTATATCTATCTTTGTTAGCCCTAGTGCCTAGCAGAGAGTAGTGCTCAATAAATGTTTGTTTTTCCTAATAGTTGTGTCATTTATTGTTTTAGGGATTGCAAATTTTGACTTTTATAGTAACTGCCTTTTAAATTTTAACCATGGGGATATATTTTTATAAGGAAGGAATCAAAGTAGAGGAAAAATGGAAGAGTTCAATTCCATTTACCCTGTACATGAGTACAATGATGTTGGAAATATTTCTATTAGTAATAGCACAAAAAAGATCAACAAATAAAGTTATATGATGATACAGATGAAATTTGTAGAAATGATACTATTAAAATTAATGACAAACATTGAGAAGTTCTATATATTGTGACTTTAAAAGTATATAAGTTGTAGCTGTTTCTCCCTCAGTGATACTGACCAAATTTATTTTTTTAACCATTTTATAGTTTCCTGTAAAGTGGCTAGTTTTTTCAATCTTTAAACATCTGCTTTCACTTTAGACATACTTAAAGAACCTTAAGGAATAATACCGCAAGTAAAATAAACATCTACATAACCTGCACATAATTTGTATTATTTTTGTCTTTATTTAGTTTTTGGTCAAAATCTAGATACTGCCATAGGAATGTGGCAAGATCCATTATGCTGGTTTTGCCAGAAACAAAATTGCCATAGCTACATACTCTAAAGCATGGACCATGTGAGAAAGAGGTAGTTTTATAAACATCAAATAGCAAAGGAGAACAGCTGAGAAAATAAAGTATAACATGATATAATTGCATCAGCTTCTAGAATGAAGTGATTTTCATACCTGAAATTAATGTGTAGAATAAATATGACATTTTATTTCCCAAGATGTTTACTCTCCTAAAGTCCAGATATCTTACATTAAGAATTTTGCTTACCACAACACATTGCTTCAGTTGACTGATTGTGAAGAAGGTGTTTATTCCTGGAGTTTTGTGGAAGAGGGTAGTAGGAAGCCTCTTCCCTACCAGAGAGCTGTTATTGTTGAGGCAAGGAAAGAAGCCCAGAGGCAAGTAAATCAGAAAAAAATCCAAACACACGTAAAGCAACAAGAAGGAAAATATAGTGGGGAAAGCAAATATTCTGTAGCAGGCAGGCCTTGAATGCTCAGTTCCACCACTCACTGTTTATGTGATCTGAGAACATTCTTTATATGACTTGAATCCTTAAGACTTGTCTTATAACCCAGAATATAATCTTTGTTGGTAAATGTTTTGTATGCACTTGAAAAGAGTATATTGTGCTGTTGATCAGTAAAATAGTCTATAAATGCTAATTAAGTTGAGTTGGTAGTGTTCACATTTTTGTTTCATGTATTTTGAAGCTGTTATTACATGGATAAAGATTTAGGCTTTTTATATCCTCTGGATGAATTTGGGGCTTTATCATTATAAAATTACCCTCTTTATTGCTCATAATATTCTTTGCTCTGAAATCTGCTTTTTCTTATATTAATGCAGTCATTCTGCATTTCTTTTGACTACTGTCAGTATGGTATATATATTTTTTACATCTCTTTAATTTTAACCTAGTTGTACCTTTGAATTTAAAGTGTATTTCTTATAAACACCATATAGTTGGATCTTTCTTTTTTATCCACTCTAACAATTGCTGCCTTTTAATTGAAGTGCCTTGAACTTTTTACAGTTGACATGATTGTTGGTGTCATTAGGTTTAAGTATAATCATCTTGGTACTCTTCTCCATTCTCTTTTTTCTCTTTTCATGTCTGGAGGTTTTACTGGATAATTCTTATGACTCAATTTTATCTCATTTGTTAATTTATTAGCTATAACTTCAGATGTCATTATATTAGTGTTTGCTTTAGGGTTTGTAGCATACATGTTTAATTTATCCCAGTTTTTGTGGTATTATCATATATTTTATATGTAATTGTATTTTGTTTATGTTTATATATATAAAAAATAAACTTCATGACTCATTGTTAGTATTTTAGGTTAAGTGAATGTATTAGAGTTCTCTAGAGGGACAGAATATATATATATATGTATATATGTATATACATATATATATATATATGTATATATGTGTGTGTGTGTATATATATATATACACACACACACATATATACATATATATATAGGCCATCTGCAAGCTGAGGAGCAAGGAGAGCCAGTCCAAGTCCCAAAACTGAAGAACTCGAGTCCAACGTTCGAGGATGGGCAGCATCCAGCATGGGAGAAAGATGTAAGCTGGGAGGCTAGGCCAGCCTCTCCTTTTCATGTGTTTCCACCTCCTTTATATTTGCTGGCAGCTGATTGAATTGTGCCCACCAGATTAAGGGTGGATCTGCCTTTCCCAGCTCACTGACTCAAATGTTAATCTCCTTTGGCAACACCCTCACAGACACACCCATGATCAATACTTTGTATCCTTCAGTCCAATGAAGTACACACTCAGTATTAACCATCACAGTGGAAAATTGTTTTAAAGAAGTTAAATAACAATAAAAAGGCTTACATATTTATATTCATCCACGTAGTTACCATTCCCAGAGTATTTCCTTTATATATATATATATCCAGACTTCCGTTAGGTATCATTCAATTCTGCCTGGAGTACTTCCTTCACTACTTCTTTAAGTGCACATCTGCTACTAATGAATTCTTTCAGCTTTTCATGTTTGAAAAAAATCTTTATTTTGCCTTTATCTTTGAAAGATATTTTATCTGGATAAATAATTTTAAGTTGATTCTTTTTGAGATGGAGTCGTGCTCTGTTGCCAGGCTGGAGTGCGGTGGTGAGATCTCAGCTCACTGAATCCTCCGCCTCCCGGGTTCAAATGATTATCCTGCCTTAACCTCCTGAGTAGCTGGGACTACAGGCACATGCCACCATGCCCAGCTAACTTTTGTATTTTTTAGTAGAGACAGGGTTTCACCATGTTGGCCAGGATGGTCTTGATCTCTTGACCTCGTGATCCACCTACCTTGGCCTCCCAAAGTGTTGGGGTTACAGGTGTGAGCCACTGCGCCCAGCCTTAAGTTGACTCTTGTAGTGAAGCCAGCTTTAAAGATGTTGCCTCCACTGTTTTCTTACCTATCTTTTTTCTGATGAGAAGTCTCTTGTCATCTGTCTTAAATGTTCTCTCTGCATAAAGTATCTTCCTTTTTCCTGGCATAAATAAAGATTTTCTCTTTATTAGTACTTCTAAGCTATTTGATTATGATGTGTCTTGGTATATTTCTCTTTATGTTTCTTGTGCTTCTGTATTATTAACCTTCTTGGATTAAAATGTTCATAGTTTTCAATAAAATTTGGAAAATTATTGGTCATTATTTCTTCAGATTTTTCCTTTCCTTCTCACTCTTCCTAAAGTTTGGAAACTCCAATTAGATGTCTATTAGGCTACTTGAGGGTGTCTCACAGTTCATTAATACTCTTGTCATTCTTTTTTTTTTTTTTTTCTTTTAAGGTAATTTTATTTTTATTTTTATTTTCAATTTTTTTATTGCATTTTAGGTTTTGGGGTACATGTGAAGAACATGCAAGATTGTTGCACAGGTACACACATGGCAGTGTGATTTGCTGCCTTCCTCCCCATCACCTATATCTGGCATTTCTCCCCATGCTATCTCTCCC
>CAUYLG010036349.1:0-103175 GCA_963573385.1 Cacajao melanocephalus
TTATTTTCATCCCTTATTCCTTCCTGTCTCCATTGTTAAGCACAATTATTGGCATAAAAGAGGTTTTTAATACCCATTTTTAGACTGCATTCTAGCCTGGGTAATAGAACAAGAATCCCGTTCTCTCTCCCTCTTTCTCTTCTTCTTTCTTTCTCTCTTACATTCTTTTTTTTTCTTCTTTCACTCTCACTTTCTTTCCTCTCTTTTTCTTTCTTTCAAAAAAAAAATACAAAATGAGGGAATCCTTCCCAAGTCCTTTTATGAGATCAACATCATCTTGATACCAAAATCTGGTGGAGACACAAGAAAAAAAGAAAACTTCAAGCCAATATACATGATGAACATAGATGCAAAAATCTTCGATGAAATACCGGCAAACCAATTAAAAGAGTACATCAATAAGCTTATCCATCACGATCAAGTAGGCTTCATCCCTGGGATGCAAGTCTGGGCTGGTTCAACATAAAGAAGTCTATAAACGTACTTCACCACATAAACAGAACCAAAGACAAAAACCATATGATTATCTCAATTGAAGCAGAGAAGGCCTTCAACAAAATTCAACAGCCCTTTATGCTAAAAACCCTCAGTAAACTAGGTATTGATGGAATGTATCTCAAAACAATAAAAGCTATTATTACAAACCCACAGCTAATATCATACTCAATGGGCAAAAACTGGAAGCATTCCCTTTGAAATCTGGCACTAGACAAGGATGCCCTCTCTGACCATTCCTATTCAATATAGTATTGGAAGTTCTAGCCAGAGCAATCAGGCAAGAATAAGAAATAAAGGGTATTCAATTAGGAAAGGAGGAAGACAAATTGTTTCTATTTGCAGATGACATGCTTATATATTTAGAAAACCCCATCATCTTAGCCCCAAATCTCCTTAAACTGATAAGCAACTTCAGCAAAGACTCAGGATACAAAATCAATGTGCAGAAATCACAAGCATTCTTATACACCAATAACAGACTAAAAGAGAGTAAATAAAGAGCAAACTCCCATTCTCAATTGCTACAAAGAAAATAAAATACCTAGGAATACAACTAACAAAGGTTGGAAAGGACCTCTACAAGGAGAACTATGAACCACTGCTCAAGGAAATAAGAGAGGACACGAACAGATGGAAATATTCGATGCTCATGGCTAGGAAGAATCAATATTGTGAAAATGGCCGTACTGCCCAAAGTAATTTATAGATTCAATGCTATCCCCATCAAGCTACCTGTGATCCTCTTCACAGAACTGGAAAAAACCACCTTAAACTTCATATGGAACCAAAAGAGAGCCCACATAGCCAAGACAATCCTAAGCAAAAGAACAAAGCTGGAGGCGTCAAGCTACCTGACTTCAAACTCTGCTACAAGACTACAGTAATCAAAACAGCATGTTACTAGTTCCCAAAACAGAGATATAGACCAATGGAACAGAATAGAGGCCTCGGAAGTAACACTACACATCTACAACCATCTGATCTTTGACAAACCTGACAAAAACAAGCAATGGGGAAAGGATTCCCTGTTTAATAAATGGTGCTGGCAAAACTGGCTAGCCATGTGCAGAAAGCAGAAACTGGACCCCTTCCTTACACCTTACACTAAATATAACTCCAGATGGATTAAAGACTTAAACATAAGACCTCACACCATAAAAACCCTAGAAGAAAACCTAGGCAACACCATTCAGGACATAGGCATAGGCAAGGACTTCATGACTAAAATACCAAAAGCATTGGCAACAAAAGCCAAAATAGACAAATGGGATCTAATTAAACTCCAGAGCTTCTGTATAGCAAAAGAAACAATAATTAGACTGAACTGGCAGCCAACAGAATGGGAAAAAATTTTTGCAATCTACTCATCTGATAAAGGGCTAATATCCAGGAATCTACAAACAACTAAAGCAGATTTACAAGAAAATAAACAAACCCATTCAAAAGTGGTTGAAGGGCATGAACAGACACTTTTCAAAAGAAGACATATATGAGGCCAGCAAACATATGAAAAAAAGCTCCTCATCACTTGTCATTAGAGAAATGCAAATCAAAACCATATTGAGATACCATCTCACACCAGTTAGAATGGTGATCATTAAACAATCTGGAGACAACAGATGCTGGAGAGGATGTGGAGAAATAGGAACAATTTTACACTGTTGGGAGGGTAAATTAGTTCAATCATTGTGGAAGATAGTGTGGCGATTCCTCAAGGTCCCAGCGATCCCATTACTGGGTATATATCCAAAAGATTATAAATCGTTCTATTATAAAAACACATGCACATGTATGTTCATTTCAGCACTGTTTACAATAGCAAAGACCTGGAACCAACCCAACTGCCTATCGATGATATACTGGACAAGGAAAATGTACCACATATACATCATGGAATACTATGCAGCCATAAAAATTGATGAGTTCATGTCCTTTGTAAGGACATGGATGAAGCTGGAAACCGTCATTCTCAGTAAACTGACACAAGAACAGAAAATCAAACCCTGCATGTTCTCACTCATAGGCAGGTGTTGAACAATGAGAACACATGGACACAGGGAGGGGAGCATCACACCCTGGGGTCTGTTGCGGGAGAGTAGGAGAGGGACAGTGGGTGGTGGAGAGGTTGGGAGGGATAACATGGGGACAAATGACAGATATAGGTGACGGGAGGATAGAGGCAGCAAACCACATTGCCGTGTATATACCTATGCAACAATCTTGCATGATCTGCTCATGTACCCAGAACCTAAAGTGCAATTAAAAAAATATATATATATATATGTAGTAAAAGTGTTTTGTTCAAAGCAAGGGCTGTAATACCTGAATAATCATAAAATTTACATTAGTAATGCATTCTAGAAGCTTTACAAACATTGTCTCTCATCCTTAAAAACAAGCAGTTGTTAATAGACACTCTCAGCTCCACCTCCCTGCCAGACAACACAAGAATTTAGTGGCTTTCTCTGATTTCAACTCCAACCTTTCTGATTCCAGCATCCACAAACTCTTTGTCCTTTGCCACACTTGCATCACAAAGTGAAGCCACAAGGGCCTGAGATCCAGAAATCTGTAATAACAGTACATTTAAATACACACACAGTATCTACACAATTGCACATAATAATTTCCTTCTTTTAAAAAGAAACTGGTTGGTATCTGAGGGCTGTAGAAACCATCTATTGGATGCCAGAATTATGTAACAGTTGACCATTCTGAATCTGAAGTTTCACATTGTGTGCATGATCTTCGTGTAGAAGTGGATTGGCTAGAAGGCTTAGAATCTGTGCTTCCCTTTTTTGTTTTTCATGGTTTTGTAAGAAGGTGAGAATCTTAAATGGTCTTACAAGTGGAAAGAATAATCTTGGTTCAAAAGTGCAATAGAGGTCCCATGATGTTTGGAATGGTGGAAGACTTTACATCTTTCTTGTGATAGCTGTCAGGAGTAAAGACCACTTACTGGCCTTAGAGATTGTACCCAAGATGCTTGATTCCTTTCCTGAGCAGAGGATAGCAGTTAGAGAATCCCAGGATTGAAAAACACTTCAAAGATTGTCTTTTTTTTTTTTTTTTTTTTTTTTTTTTGCAAAAGATAGTTGAAGAGTAGATAATCCCAGCTTTCCATATTTGTAGTGCTCACAAGTTGATTAACGAACTATTACCTTCTTTTCCAGATAAATGCTTTGCATTAACCAAAGTGGAGCTATTTAGATCGATTTGCTCCATTAGCTGGACCATTACATATACTACTTGATATACTGTTCCTTAGTGGTTTGTATATGCCTCTATAGTGACATTTGAAAAAAAATTTCTAACCTCTATTTGTAACATAAAATGTATATTAGGTCTTAGTCCCCATTTCCTGATATGCTAGTATTAAAATCCTTAGAATCTCCAAAGTGATTGTTTTTATGCTAATAAATTTGCTGTTGGCTGGCAGTCTCTAGATAGCTTCAGGATGGCTGCTAGTCAGAGAAAGAAAGGCAGGATTAGAGGTTTGGGACTTTCAGCCCCTCTACTCAACCTCCAGGGAGGGGAGAAGGGCTCAAGTTTAAGGTTATCCCCACTGGCCAGTGATGTAATCAATTATGTGTATGCAATGAAGCCTCCATAAAAACCCAAAAGGACAGGGTTTGGAGAGCTTCCAGGACAGCTGAGCATGTAGAGGTTCCTGGAGGGTGATATACCTTGGGAGGACGTGGAAACTCCTGGCCGCTTGCCCCATGCCTTATGCTATGCATTTCTTCAGTAGCGTTGTTTGTAAATGCCTTTATAATAAACTGGTAAATGTAAATATTTCTCTCTGAGTTCTGTCAACCACTCTAGCAAATTAATAAATCCATGGAGAGGGTTGTGGCACCTCTAATTTATAGCCGATTGGTCAGAATTACAGATAAAAACAACCTCTCGTGATTGGCATCTAAAAAGCAGGGGACAGTCTTGGGGACTGAGCCCTCAGCCTGCGGGGTGTGACACTATTACCGAGTTAAAGGATACCCAGCTGTGGCCACTGCAGAACTGATTGCTTGTTTGGTGTGTTGGGGAAAACCTACACACATTTGGACAGAAGTTGTCTGTGATGATTGTTGTCGTGTAAGAGTAGAGGAAAAACAGTTTGTGTTTTTTCTACTGAAAATGTTATACGTGCAAACATCCTAGTCACATTCAAAACTGTCTTTATTTTTCTCTTTTTCTTATCTCCATTTGCCATCCACATTAATATAGAAAATAAAATCTTAGAAAATGTTCGTCAGACATGGTAATTTTAGGTTAAAACCCAGTACATTCGAGACTTTCCTTCTGTCTTTTTTTCCTTGTCCCAGGCAATGGTGCCACCTTCCGGAGTTCCACACAGGAGCTCACAGGCCTACAAACTTATTGGGGCATTTTTCAGCCCTACTCACTGGAGCAAAGGGCATGGGGACACAGCACCACGGGTGATGTCTAAGAAGGTGTCATTATGTCTTATCCTTGCTGCCCTGATAATTCTCCAAAGATTCCTTTGTCTTATGGGAGCTTTATTAAGTCTAGACAAAAACGTTTTATTTTTTTGTTCATTTTATAACTTTATTTGATGTATTTGATGATCAGCAGTTGTTTCTTGTTCACATTGACTATAGATTTTTGAAAGTGGTAACAGGTGCATAGGTAACCAACGTATGGAGCTTGTTTAGTGAATCTTCATCCTCATTATGTTTTCTGGAGAACCACACAGATATGGCATCGGACATTCCTTATTCCTGTGGCCCAGACAGCTTTGTTAAGCCTGGTATCAATGGACGCATCTGGAGTATCCATCTCCTTCATGGTAAACTTCAGGTTCTCTTGGAGTGACTGTGGTGCGTGCTTCTTGAAGCCCATTCCACTGAGGTGCTTGTGAATGTTGATGGTGTAGTCTTGGCTCACCACCTGTTGATGGCAGAACAGCCTTTCTTCTTGACACCCTTCTTTGTGGGAGCCATGCTGCCAGCCCCAAGTTGGAAAGGAGGAGCATGAAGCATTCCCAACAAGCTTATTATAACCACATTGCTTGCTTCTGTGCTTATTGTTTAAGCTAGGACTCCAAAGTGAAATTGCAGCTTAAAAGCCTTCCTCATAAGGCCATTGTCTCTTCCAAAGATTCAAAACTGTATTTTGAACCTCAAAATCGAGCTTGGACCAGTTTTGAGTTGGGCATATTGGAGTTTATTTTATTATAACCTTTTTTATGGCTTATATAGACATTTTATATGTATAACATTCCATGTGTGAAATATTTAAGAAAACCAACCTGAGTAGTGACATTTTGCATTTCTGCAGTAACAGCTTGACACTGAGGGCATAAAGCTGGAGTATCCCAGCTGCCTGGGCTGGTAGTAGGGGCCTTGGGGAACATGGGTGTGCAGGAGATGGAGGCTGTATATTGTAAATTCTTCAAATCACTATCCTTCCATATATATGAAACAATTCATTTTTATAAGCCCGATGGGGCATTAAATGTTATGTTGCTTCTAAATCTCACTGTAATAAAAGCTTATTCCTACATTCTACTGAAGGGTTCAATAAGTGTTATTCTTTTAAGATTTCTGTATCTTGCCTTGCATGATAGGGTCAGTAACTCTGATCAGTCAGATGTGAAAGAGGAATTTATAATAAATTCCTATAAATAAATTATAAATAAATCTATAATAATTTATAATAAATTCTTAAGTCCATCAGAAACTATATTTAAATATAACAATTTTAATTGTACACATTTGTCATGTATGTTGTTCTTTTGAGATCAAAATCAAGGTATTTTTTAAGGGGAGTGGAGTTACAGGGCTTTGTAACTAGTGGAATTTAGGCTAAAACTGTCACGTAATATTGCAAGTGTCTAGCAGGTGGCAGCTGTCACCCTGGTCCCTGCATGGTAGGCTTCTGAGCACTGGGTGGTGCAGAGGTTCTGGAGTCAGGTTATCTGATTCCTCAGCCTGGCTTTTCTCTTGATGAGCTTCCTCAGTCTCCTCTTTGCATCAGCATCCTGGTCTGTGAGATGGCAATGATAAACCTATCACAGAGGGTTGCTGTGGGGACAAAATGAGTTAAAGTATGTGAAGTCAGGCCAGGATATGAAATCTTAACCATCAAAACTTGCCTTCTATGCAAATCCAAAAGCACACTTTTTTTCTTATAAAGATGATGTCCAATAGATGTTGTCCAGTTATATCACTGGGAAATTATTAGATATTAACCATGTTTAAAGTGCTGTACTGTGGTGGACAGGAGGAATGTGAAATGGCCTAAAACATGGTCTGCCTCCAGGGAATTAAAAAATGTGGCAATAAAATGGGCACATAAAAAGGTGGTTTTCAGAGCAAGACAGTTTATGCAAAGGGTCAGTTGAAACCATAATTCTTCAGGGGCTATTAGCTCAAGCTGACATAGGCTGGGAGCCCAGGACTTTGTGTGTGGTATTCCATTTCATGCTTCTTTTGTTAGAAAGGTGTCTTTCTTCTCCAGGAAGCTTTCACTGGACCCATTTCTAACCTCCTCTCAGATTACTAGGCTAAGAATGGGGAGGGAATTCAATGCAGGAGGAATATCACAAAGCAATGAAAGGGCTAGAGAACAAGGAGGGCCTATGTGAATTTGGTTCTGTGAAAATGTAAACTGTATCATGGAAAATAGTGGGGATGTTGCTGAAACGGGCAGGTGATGGGAACCATTAGTAGCATTATGGCAATGTGGAGGATGGAGTCCTTAGGGGCAGGACTGAGTCAGGCAAATCATTAGGAGACTATCATAATAGTCCAGGTAAGGGTGGTTGTTGGGACCCATAGCTTAGAGATTTAGAGAGGATGGGATGGATTCATGAACTATTTGGGAGCCAAAGTCTGCTGAATTTAGTGACTAGAGATCAGGGGTGGTATGGGTGATTTGGACTTATGAGAAGGAAGCATAGGAGAAGAAGCAGGGTCAGCTTCTGTGAAAATCATGAGTACGAGGAGACTGTGAAACATACAAATGGAGTGTCCTGTAGAGGTTGGATGTGGGTCGAGAGCTCAAGGGAGAGATCAGGGTTGAGAGAGAGATTGTAGCATTACTGACATATGTGGATGGGTCAAGGAGGGTGTGGAGCAGGAAGAGAGGAGGTCCAAGATCGGTCCTGGGAAGCACTTAAAGGCAGGAGGAGGAAAAGCAACCATAAAGGATTCTGTGAAAGAATAAAGATGAGGGCAGAAACCAGAGTGCAGGGAGCAGGAAGTAAATGGGAGAAAACCCATGTGCATTACCTTTATAAAGCTTGGTTGTAAGATCTGGGGAGAGAAACAATAATGAGAAGAAAATGCCCAGAAAGTATGTACTACTCAGATGATCTGGCCACAGGGTTGTGACTGCATGAACCAAGTTGATGACAAGGAATAGGAGGTAAGAAAAGGATACCAGGGAACTAGGTAGGAAGGCTCCCCAAGGCTGGGAGACTAAACAGGTGGTACTGCCATTGTCAGAAAAAAGGTCACCTGTGGTCATGCTGTTACTAGGGACATGTGTTTCTAGGTTGATCATAGAATGGGAATTGTAAAATAGAATAGGATGTGATGGTGTTATTATTTAAAATAAGATTTTACCTATATGTGCTAGCAAAAAATACTAGAATGATTTTTTTTAAATGAACACTTACTTTTTATTTAAGTGCACTGAGGTTGTGCCTAAAAATGACATATTATATTAGTTTGCATTTCTTGGTTGGAAGGCAGGCAGTCTCTCATAATGTTTAAGCACTCAGACTACTAGTTCCCACTTGTTAAAAGGGGTAATAAATAGAATACCTTCCTGAAGAGGTTGTTTTGATGATTGAATGAGATCAGCATACATATAAGCATAGAAGCCAGCACATAATAAGCGCTGAAAAAAGGTTGTCTGTTATTTTTATTCTTATTTTGATAGTCACTACTATGTGCAATTTTTATGCAAATTACAATTTATTGAACAGGGTTTCAGTCATTTAAAACTTATGATAATTACATATAAGCTTATATTTACTTCTGAGCTAGAAGAACTAGATATTCTTACCTAAATAAAATTACAGAAATTCTTAGAAGAAAATATTTACCCACATAAAAGCTGGGGTTTTTTTTCACCCTTTTAGGAACTCTTTTACATGCACATGATTGAATTACATGTAAACCAAAGCTAACAGGCAGACACTTGGGTACATTAAAAATTATTCAATTCTGTTTGCAAATGCAGAATGTCTATTAAATAACATTTAACCCAATGCAGCCACCATAGGACTAAGCCTTCAAATTGTATTTGTTTATGTAATTCTATAGAGGAAAAAATTATTCTGAATTCAGAAAACATCTCTCTCCAATACATCAAAATTAATTGGGGGTTTTGATAATATGTATGTGTGTGTGTGTGAGTGTGTGTGTGTGTGTGCGTGCTGAGACTAGAAAGGACTTTATCTTATGTCCCTTTTAAATGTGACTTTCTGTGGGATGGTATTTTGGCTATTGTAGATACTCAACAAATATTTCTAGTATGCCTACAAGAACAAAATAAAAATTTTGTAATATTTTCTAAAATTAGTTCATTATTTGATGCAGATATTAGAAGATTTTGTATTTATTTTAATCACCTCATATCAGGATGAGAAGATATCTCATGACAGTTAATGGTATGCTTTTCTTCTGGAATGTGTATCTGTAGATTATTTCTCTTTCTTTCCCAGATAATAGAATAATTCATTATGGATAAAGTTCCTAGGAAATTTGATTTCCATCAGGCTGAGGTTACTGTATCCAGGAGCAACATGAGTCAGTTTTCTTTTCTTATGGAGAATTTGGGCTTCATATTAAGGAATATTCATTTATTTCATTTCCTCCACAAAATTCTGTGAGATATGGCATGCTTTAAGTTTAATCTGAAGTACACAGATTTGTAACAATCTTGAAATAAAATTAATTCTTAAAAGGGGTTTTTGACTAACAGTTGCTTTCCCTTTCCACAACTGTGGTGTTGGCTTTCATTATAAAATGAAAAAAAGGACAAGTTTGGGCTTCCTGTGCTAGGGTGCCCATCAGAAACTTACTTGTAAATAGGAAAATGCCAGATCATTCATTGTACAGAGCAAAATTCAGACTTGCTTGAGTTAAACCAATTTCTTACTTCCATTCAGTATGATATGGCTTATTGGTCTTGACCACGGGGTTTTTGTTATTGTTTTTGTCTGTTTTTTTTTTTCCTAATTTGACCACTTCTGTTTCCTTTCTTTGGAGAAAAGGATACCTTCTCAGAAATGAATCTGAAGTGATTCCAGCATGGTCAGTGTGGTCTAATTTGGCTGGAAGTAGAGGCTCATGTTTAAGGGAAAGCATGGAAGCTAAGGGCTAACCTGACTAGGTTTATCAAACTTTAACCTGCTTCACTTCCTTTTAGCTGATTTAGCTATTTTAAATTATTACCAACTCTAAATATCACTTAGCTAAGCAATATATCACAAGACTCCCTTCAGTTTCTCTATGGTAATGGTTGCCTAAATGGTTTTCAAATTACCATTGTGAAACTGAAGTCTCCTTTCAGTTTCACAATGGTAATGTTGCCTAAATTGATTTTCAGAAACTTAGAGTTTTATCTTGTCAAGTTCCAGCCAGTTGAGACCACTGACTCTTCAACTGGGTCTGTGCAAATGTCCAGTGGGTGACCTTTTGACATCAGAGGGCCATGAGCTCCACCCTCAGATCATGTTAATATTGCTGTTTTGCAGATATGCTTCCTGTGAAGAACCATGAAACTTGACTAATTCTTGCACAGGACACAGATTACCTCACTTTTACTCATCTCCACTCACCTTTCTCTGCCTAACACCGCTCTACTCCACTCTTCCATAAGGATCACCAAGCCCCATCTTTGGGGACGTGGGTTTGAGACCTGCTTTTCCATTTCTTGGTTTGGCTGCTACGTAAATAAATGCTTTCTTTGCTGCAAAACTCATTGTCTTGGTGATTGGTATACTGCATTATGGGCAAAACAGGCCTGGTTCAGTAACAGCATCATTGCTTGGGAAGGAGATCTCTAAGGTTCCAAAGTTCCATCTAGACAATGTTTTGGATCTTTCTTTTTTGAAATCTCTATAATATGAATTTCAGTGGGTTGTACCATATGTGTAAGATAGTCTACATTATTTACAGCACTTCACTAAATCCCATAGTTTATAAGAGTCTAAAACTTTCTATCTAACAATTAGTGAAATGACATAAACTTCAGTGATGAAGTCAGATAAATATACGTCTTCTCAATCATTTTTTAGTTTCTCCATTTTGAGATATGCATTGAAAAATGGACAGTATTTACCAAGAGCAAAACAGACAAACAGAAAAACCTTTTTGGAGGCTGATGCTTGATGGGATTTGACCAAAAAAAAAAAAACAAGAAAAACAAAAGGACTTGCAATAGATCCTGTGGTTATAAGGCTAAGGAGTCACTAAAGCTAATGTTTCAGCAGCATGCAATTGAAAACTCTCTTAGTAAAGTCTTTTTTCTTTAACATATTGTGGATTTCTCAGTTTCTCTTTCTGTATCTATTTTATATGTTCATCAAGGTTCCAAATTCCATTAATAACCAGAGAAAATCTTTTTGTTTTCCAATTATTGGTAAGTGTTCAAATACAAATAGAGTGTGGGGTTTGAGTAATTCAAATTCACACTAAAGTGCAAATGACTAACACCAGAGTCCTTCCTCAAAGTGAGGATCCTTTGCTACTCAACTGGAAGACCTGAAACTGTTCTCTTCTGTGAGCAGGCATAATGCAGCTTGGATCTATTGCTTACTATTTCTTCCTTTTTTGTGTGACTCCGTTGTTTTGAATTAATAGATTGATTCTGTAGCACCGATAACACATTCATCACTTCTGCATGTTATCTCTTGGCTTTTGGATAATGTGTGGTATTGGAATAATTATAACTGAGACTATTTTGTCATAGATTAAAAACATATGATTTGAAACAAACATACCTTTAGAAAAAGACAACATTTGGAACTTGTTATCTTTGTATGCATAGCTTTTTTTTTTTTTTTAATACAATCATATGGGATTCAAATGCTTTGACTGACCTAACAGAGAGCAGTAAAGAGCTTAAAGCTTTTCTTTCCTCACACAGCTCTCCTGGCCAGAGCTATGATCTGAATGATTGGCAAGCCCTGTAACTGAGTTCCCAGGAAAACAAATGACCTCATAGATGGAGCGACTCCACATTAGGAAGTGCAACAAAAGTTATGAAATGCAGTCACAGCAGGGAAAGAAGTTTGCTTGCACTTGGATGGTGACCTTTTGTTTCTAAGGTGCCACGGGGTGCGTCAGGCTGTTAAGTGCCTTTACTTTGGTCCTGGGGGAAAATGTTGGGCCTCTCTTCCCCCTTCTGTCCATTCTTTTTGATCTCAGTTTTTGGCAGCACCTTCTAGTCATGTGATATGTTTGAGGCTACCAGGTGGAAATGCTTTTTGGCCCATATTTGATTCCAGGAAGCAAAGCTTCCTGGTTCCTGGCTCTTTTAGAACATTCATTCCTATAGCCCTCTCAGTGGTTTTTCATCATTTGTCTGCGTTGAAGTGTTGTATATTCTTTCCAATATTGTTATAGAAATTCCACAAGAGTTTAACTAGTACAACCTTTACATCTTTGTTTGAAATATTCAAGAAGCTATAGATGAGTGGGAGAGGTGGAAGCTTTGCCTCTGGAGAAGAACCTGTTCTGGGATGGGATCTGGAGCTACGAAGGAGACATCTCAGCAGTATTTTGTTCACCAGCACATCCTGTCAACTCAGATATTCAGTTCTTTTCTCTACTTTTGTCTGAGTGGCCCCTAGCAACTTGGCTGACCATGTGCTTGACTGAATTTTCTTGCTATCTGAAGATTCTACACTTATTTTTTCATTCTTACCTTCTTAAGTGCTGTTTTAGATACCTTGGCTCAGAAGATTGTAAACAGAGAAGATTCTTCTTCTTATATTTTCCTCATTTTGCTCTTGTAGCCTATCCTGATGATTTTTCCTTTCTTAAATAGACTATTGTTTAGAGGAGTTTTAGGTTTACAGCAAAATTGAATGGGAGGTACAGATTCCCCATGTAACTATCTTTATTCCTTTGTATTGCCTTCGCTTCTTTGTCAAAGATCAGTTGACTATATCTGTCTGGATATATTTCTGGCCTCTTTATTCTGTTCCATTGATCTACATGTTTATTCTTTTGTTAGTAAGACACTGTCTTGATTTCTGTAGCTTTATAGTAAATGTTAAAGTTGGGTAGTATCTAGCTAGATTAACAAAGCAAAACAGAGAAGATCCAACTAAGAACAACCAGAAATGACAAAGTTGACATTACAACTAATCCCACAGAAATACAAAAGGTCCTCAGGGACTATAATAAACAACTCTATGCAAATAAATTAGAAAATGTAGAGGAAATGAAAAAAATTCCTAAAAATACAAAACCTCCCAAGATTGAACAATAAAGTGAAAACCTGAACAGACCAATAATAAGTTCCAAAATGGAATCAGTAATAAAAAACTTACCAACCAAAAAAAGCCCTGGACTAGATGGGTCTATAGCTGAATTCTATCAGATGTACAAAGAAGAGGTGATACCAATCCTACTGAAACTATTCCAAAAAATTGAGAAGGAGGGGCTTCTATCTAACTCATTCTGTGAGGACAGTATCAGCCTGATTCCAAAATCTGGCAGAGATACAGTGAAAAAAGAAAACTTCAGGCCAGTATCCCTGAGGAATATGGATATAAAAATCCTCAACAAAGTACTAGCAAACCAAGTACAGCAGCGCATCAAAAAGTTAACATACTAGCTTGGCGTGATGGCTCACGGCTGTAATTCCAGCACTTTGGATGTCTGAGGTGGGTGGATCACTTGAGGTCAGAAGTTGGAGGCCAACCTGGCCAATATGGTAAAAACCCTGTCTCTACTAAAAATACAAAAATTAGCCAGGTGTGGTGATGCACACCTGTAATCCTAGCTACTCAAGAGGCTGAGGAAGGGGAATAGCTTGAACCTGGGAGGTGGAGGCTGCAGTGAGCTGAGACTGAATCACTGCACTCCATCCTCGGCCACAGAGTGAGACTCTGTCTCAGAAAAAAAAAAAAAAAAGTGACAAACCATAATCAAGTAGGCTTTACTTCTGGAATGCAAGGGTGGTTCAACATATGCAAATCAGTAAATCTGATTCACCACATAAATGGAATTAAAATAAAAAATCATATGATCATCTCAATATTTGCAGAAAAAGCTTTTGATAAAATCTAACATCTCTTTATGATAAAAACCTTCAACAGACTACACATTAAAAAAAATTCCTAAAAATAATAAAAGCTATCTATGATAAACCCACAGCCAACATTATACTGAACAGACCAAAGCTGGAACCATTCCTCTTGAGAACTGGAACATGATAAGGATGCCCACTCTTATCACTGCTATTCAGCATAGTAATGGAAGTCCTATCCAGAGCAATCAGGCAAAAGAAAGAAATGGAACGTATCCAAATAGGAAAATATGTCAAGCTATCTCTCTTTGCTGATGATATGATTCTGTATCTAGAAAACCCTAAAGACTGTCAAAAGAATCCTAGAACTGATAAATGACTTTAGCAGTTTTAAGATACAAAAGTCAGCGTACAAAAATCAGTAGCATTTCTATACACCAATAATGTTCATACTGAGAGTCAAATTAAGAACATTTACCACAAACAAAAAAGTAAAATATCTGGGAATACAGCTAACAAAGGAGGTGAAAGATTTTTATAAAGAGAACTACAAAACACTTCTGAAAGAAATCAGAGATGACAGAAATAAATGGAAAAAGCATTCCATGCTCATGGATTGGAAGAGTCAATATCATTAAAATGGCCATATTGCCCAAAGTAATGTACAGATTCAATACTATTTCTTTCAAACTATCAACATAGTTTTTCATAGAATTAGAACAACTGTCTTATATATATGCAACCCAAAATGAGCCTGAACAGGCAAAGCAATCCTAAGCAAAAAGAACAAAGTCAGAGGCATCACACTACCCAATTTCAAACTATACTGCAAAGATGCAGTAACCAAAACAACATGATACTGGTATAAAAACAGACACATAGACCAATGGAACAGAATAAAGAACTCATAAATAAATCCAAACTCCTACAGCTATCTGGTCTTTGACAAGGCCAACAAAAACAAGCAAATGGGAAAGGACTCCCTATTCAATAAGTGGTGCCAGGATAACTGTTCAGCCATATGCAGAAGAATGAAACCGGACTCCTAACTTCCTACCTTTTACCATATACAAAATTAACTCAAGATTTATTAAAATTCTACATGCAAGACCTGAAACTATAAAAATTTTAGAAGATAACCTCAGAAATACCCTTCTTGATATTGGCCTTGGC
Source organism: Cacajao melanocephalus (assembly GCA_963573385.1). Lineage (NCBI taxonomy): Eukaryota > Metazoa > Chordata > Mammalia > Primates > Pitheciidae > Cacajao > Cacajao melanocephalus. The sequence goes on from CAUYLG010036349.1 coordinate 14,908, forward strand.
AAGGAATTTTTGGCTAATTCTCCAAAAACAATTGCAACGAAAAATTGACAGGTGGAGCCTAATTAAATTAAAGAGCTTCTACAAGCAAAATAAACTATTAACTGAGTAAACAGACAACCTACAGAATGGGAGAAAATATTTGCAAACTATGCATCTGACAAAGGTTTAATATCCATAATCTATAAGGAACTTAAATCAACAAAAACCCCCAAATAACTCCATCAAAAAATGGGCAGACACTTCCCGAAAGAAGACATACAAGTGGCCAAGAAACATACAAAAAGTGTTCATTACTAATCATCAGAGAAATGCAAATCAAAGCCAGAATGAGATATCATTGCATACCAATTAGAATGGCTACAATTAAAAAGTCAAAAAATAACAGATGCTGGTAAGGCTTCAGGGAAAAGGGAATGCTTATACAGTGTTGCTGGGAATGCAAATTGGTTCAAACACTGTAGAAAGCAGTTTGGAGGTTTCTCAAAGAACTTAAAACAGAGCTATCATTTGATCCAGCAATCCCATTACTGTCTGTCTACCCAAAGGAAATTAAATCATTCTACCATAAAGACACATACACGCATATGTTTATTGCAGCACTATTCACAGCAGCAAAGACATAGAATCAACCTAGATGCTCATCAATAATGGATTGGATTAAAAAATGTGGTACATATACACCATGAAATACTATGCAGTCATAAAAAAATGAAATCATGTTTTTTGCAGCAACGTGGATGCAGCTGGAGGCCATCACCCTATGCAAATTAATACACAGAAAACCAAATGCCACATGTTCTGACTTATAAGTGGGAGCTAAATACTGAGTACATATGGACACAAAGATGGGAACAATAGACAATGGGGACTATTGGAGGGGAAAGAGATGGAGTGGGATGGGTTGAAGAACTACCTATGGTTACTATGCTCACTATCTGGCATAGTAGATGATGGGATCCATACCCCAAACTTCAACATCATACAATATATTCATGTAACAAACCTACACATGTACACCCTAAATCTAAAATAAAAGGTAAAGAAAAAAAAATAATGTTAAAAAAAAAACCCAAAGTTGGGAAGTGTTATTTTTCTAGCTTGGCTCTTCTCCTTCAATATTGTGTTGGCTATTCTGTCTTTTGTCTCTCCATATAAACTTTATAAGTTTGTTGGTATCCACAAAATAACTTCCTGAGCTTTTGACTGTATTGCATTGAATCTATAGATCAATTTAGGAAGAACTGACACCTTAGCAATATTGATCTTGATGATTATTCAAGTTCTGCTTTGTTCAGCGAGGCACAATCTCATTTATGCCTTATAATATTCCTATGAGGTGAGCAAACTGTAAACACAGGCTCAGATAAAGTAGGTAATTAGTTGGAGGTCACACAGGTAGCAAATAATAGAGACAGGATTTGAATGCTGATCTACCAGGCCTCAGAGTTCTTTCTCTGAACCAGTTTCCAAGGCCGTATTGTAAAGTGCTTTGGGAAGCAAGCTCTGGTATAAAACTAGCAGTGTCTAAACCTTGGCTCTGGTACTCACTGGGCATGTAAACTGGCATAGAGCTTAACTTTTCTCTTTTAGTTTCTTCATCTCTAAAACATGCTATTATTAGTATCTGCTTTAGTTGTTTTGAGGCTTCATAGAGTTGGGCACATATGGTGATGTGAACAGGGCCTAGCACTTAGTAAGAGCTTAATAAGCTTTAGCTACTACCGTATGCCTACCCCTTGTTGGTCATAATGCCCTTCGGGTTTCGGGTCTTGACACATTTGGGCAATGAAGTCTAAGTGTTGTAGTAAGGGCAATGACTACCTGGCACATCTGGAAGAATGTCTGCTAATCAGCTCAAAAAGAGTTTTGAACCCAGCAAGTGTGTGCCCCTGTGATGTGATGTGATGTGAATTATTAAGGTTAACAATGGAGTGATCCTTTTATTCCATAGTTTGTTAAAAGCTTTATAATTCCAATATGCTGAAAGGACAAAACTTAAATTTTCCCTAATGTATAGATGATTAGTATGGCAAATATTTTCTTGAGTGCAAAAAAATTGAGTGTCAGAGCTTAGGACCAGGGATTCCACAGGAAGAGAAAAGAATGCTGAAATAGGAGCTGAGACACTAAAGACAATCTTCATTGTAAAATGAAAAAAAGAAATGTCATTAGCAAAGCTACGTCTGGTTCTATTTCTAGATCCAGACCAGTGTTTCACAAACTCCTTTCATTGTTGCTTCCCTAAGAAAAACTGAATAAAATTAAAATTTATTCTATGTCTGTGAATTAGTTAATTTAATTAAAATTATTTTTCCATAGTGAGAGAAATTAAACATTGAGAAATAATATCTTTTCAGGTAGGATGCACATTTGGAAGAACACAAACCATTGTAATATCTAAGATACTTTTTGTGCCCCACCATAAATGAATTATCTCTCTGTTGAGAATGTATAACCTAGACCACAGTTAACTCATGTCTCACATAAATTATGCTGCTAGACTCATAACTGGGCTAGAAGTCTTTAAAACTTTTAAGTTGATCTAAAATAACTGTTAATGGAGGCTTATTTTTAGCTTGTGACTGAGAGGAGAGAGTGAATTTTGGGGTCCTCATGCATTTCCTTGCCTCATCATTCCTGGTTGAACCTGATACTTGGGTTGAGTATGATGGCCATTAGTCTGCTGTCAGCTTCTGACTAAATTCTGGGCACGTTGTTTAAAGCCTTCTGTCGAGAAGTTCCTCTGTGCCCAGTTCCTCTCACTTCTCTGGACCCTATTCATGGTAGCCTAGCCTGTCACTTTGCTTTCCTCCACATCAACACACACTCTCTCCATGATTTCTTTTTAGTGCTTTTCTGTCTATTCAGAAAGCGTGTGTGTGTGTGTGTGTGTGTGTGTGTGTGTGTATGTGTATGTGTATGTTTTCTTTCTAGTTCATGTAGGTGCTTGTTGGCTTGAACTATACTGTAAACTCGTTGTTGAAAAGGACCAATCAGGGATTTCCCTCTTCAGTGGGGATTCTTAGATCTCTGTTGAGCACACAAAAAATGCCAAGAAAACACTTCTAATCTTAGCACTCCAATTCATGAGTAAATCATCTGGAGAGTTATCAAGGAAATCCTGCATTCATCATCTATTGCCATATTTAAACTACAGTTTATGAGAAGGAGAGTGAACTAACTTAGTGACTTCTAGATGCTGGATTCCATGAACCAGTAGAATCTCAGGAACATAACTTTGGGTATAGAATAGAATTGCTAACTTTTTTATTTTGCCAATTATGGGCAAATACTAGCAACTATCCTATATAGTTATATCATTTCATAAAATAAAGGACAGTTGAATACTGATGAATAGAAATGATATCATCTTAAAATTATAAATAGTTCTTAGAATAAAATACATTTAACTTTATGAAACTCTCACTGTATTTTCCTTATTGTTTCTAATTTTTTCCATCTATGAGTGAAAATTGGCATGTACTAACAGTTTTCTAAGGGTGAACTGATAAGCTCCATCCATCCTTCTCGTTTGGTCCTTTTTAATCTCTTCCTTGCCTATTCTGGAAATGTCCCCAATGATATGCAACAATACATTACAACAGCAAATGAAATAATTTTAAAATTAAAAGTCTGTCCCATGACCATTTCCCTATCTGTATTATTACATATAGTTGAGGTTCAAGTAGAGAGTATATTCCAGGGTTGAATCAAATTTACTTTTGGGATACCTGTGCCATAGCTCCATCCATATTTTTGGGGGGACTTTTCTTGTTTTATCTAAAGACTTTTGTAAAATAATGATATAAGAAATATCAATATTTTCAGCAGTTAACATTTTGTTTGCATATTTAGAAGATTTGCTTGAGTCCAAAATATTTCTGTGCCATTAGCATTGTGACTCTAGAGCAGCAGGTATCCTGGGGAAGATGGAAGCCAAAGTTGGAATATGGGAATATGATATTTGTCCAAATGGCTGAGTATCAGCTCTGATATTCAGAGGAAACATAATGCTTACATTATTGAAAATATTTTGTATATTGATTTTGATCATCAAAACACATAAGTAGAAATTGAAACATATGGTTGGTTGTCTTTCCCTTTTTCTTCTGAGTCAGCTACGGTCTCTTATTTTTTTAAAACAGGGTGTTGCTGTGTCACCTAGGCTAGAGTGCAGTGGCATGATTATGGCTCACTGCAGCCTTGAACTCCTGGACTCAAGTGATCCTTCCACTTCAGGCTCTCAAAATGCTGAGATTACAGGCGTAAGCCACCATGCTCAGCTAAGTCTCAGGTTCTAAATTCCATTTGACTTGTGAAACATACAACACTCTTCATGAACTGCTCAATGTATGTGAGTTTCTCTGCTCTGCATATAAGAAGTTTCAGGAGAAAGATATTCATTTTTCTTCTAGGTGGATTGTGTGTTATTAAGGCCATTGGAGATAGCATTCCTTTTGTACGAGGCCATTTTAAAGTTCTGCCTACTTGTGTGGGCACCCCTGGAGCTCAGTTCCATGTCCCCAGCTTAAATGCATCACTGTCCTGGGGAGTTTTATTGGATACATGAATTAACTCTCAGCTAATTGGATGTTTCAGTTAAAGAGAATATTCTGATTTCTAAATCATGCCTTTTATATTAGGTATTATTTTATGTAATAGACATATTTGAACATTATGTAACCTTTAAATGAATTCTATGATTATCACCTACCTGTTTCTGAATACCTTAATGTGAATGTTTTCATAGCAAAATACAATAACTTTCAGTGTTTTTTTTTTTTTGCCAACCTTATGCAATATTTAATTGTATTTTTTTTGTTTTAAATGAAGACAACCTTACAGAATGCATGAGCTCTATTCTGTCACTGTCAAAAGTCTGTTGACAAATAGGCAGGATGGCATTGTTTGAGAGGTGGACACAATAACCAGGATAAGATATAAGTTATGGCAGGTCTTGGGGATACTCACTAAGTGGGTATGTCATGATGATATGCACTAGCGAGGTGATTGATCTGTTCAAAGTGAAAGAGTAACTGAAAGGGGACAGCCAGCAAATGGCATATTGAAAGAAATCATTGCTTTTATTTCAGGCTATGGGAATGGTCACTGGGAGAGGTTATAGGCCAATGATTCAGAAGCTTCTTTAAAGCTTCTGAGTGTTTTCAAAGAAGAATATGATGACGGAGGCAGAAGTGGCTCCAATTCAGATCCCTTCCTGCCCCTTATTATTTATGATTAACTTCTCTGACTCAGTTTTCTCACCCGTAAAGTTGGGTTAATAAACATATCTTCTGGGATGGTGAGAAGTCTCCATTGCCATTCAGGGGCTCAGGCTGATGAGGTTCTTTCATCACACATGTGTGGACTTCAAGTTCACTGTGGTTGTCTCAATTCCAATCAGCTCGAAGAGGAGGAACACGGACAGTTTGTTGAGTGAGACCTGGAAATAGCTCACACATCTTTCACTCATGTCCCTTTTACTCATGCTGGCTAGATCTCATCACAGGGCCACATCCAATGCAGAAGAGTCTGCAAAAAGGGGGATTACCTATGTGCCTAAGGAGAAGAAAACAAGGATTTTGGTGAAAATAGAGCAGTCTCTAGTACCTGGTGTAATAGCACTTGACATTGTTTTTGTCACTATGAACTCTCAACTTAATGACCCTGTATGCCTGAAAAATATTCATTCATTTATTCACTTGTTTATTCATGCCACACATACTCTTTAAGAACTTACTATGCACTATTCATTATGCTAGGTCTCGTAACTAAAATGGAGATGACTTAGATTTGTTTTTTGATTCGAAAAAGAAAAAAACCCAAATTTCAAAACATATATGTGTTATATTGCATCATAACATATAATGAACAGCAGAAGTCATGTAAAACTCTTGTTTTTTTTCTGCACCAGAATTATACACCTTGCAGATATCTTTCTGACTCAATAAAGTTCTAACTGAACACTCAAACACTCAAACATATCTGTTCATTAACATGTATTTATTTGATCAAGGAACAAGTGTGCCTGAAACCCATTAGCAAATATGAGTCAACCTATTCAATATGTTCCCTAAAAGGATTTAGATTTTAAGAGACTATTTTCTTATTTTTTAGGGATTTTGGCTAAATTCATTGACCACTTCATTTAGTGCTGTGTAGACAGGACCTTTAGCTCTTGGGGTAATAGATCTTATGGGACCAATTTAGTTTCATCCAGGAAAGAAAATTTCCCTGCTATGAACGAGATCTGATTTTCATTAGATGGGTTTACTACAAGGTTTTTAGTGAAAGTAATGTCCAGAAGTTTCTAACTCAATTTAAATTTAGCTTTTTCTCATCCACCTGCATCCCTGTGGTGCCTGAGTCTGAAAGCATGCTGGAATTCCAACTGGGAAGCTACCATTGACACAATTTGGACTGAAATCTTAGCTCTTCATGGAAAATGAATGAAAGAATGCTTGAGCATGACTTTCCTCAGAAGAATAAATTAAGGATTAATATTGCATTTCAACTAAAGTTGGCTAATGGTTATTCTCTGAACCGTGGTTTCTCAAATAACATGATTGTTGGATGAATCACAGAAATAAAAAGGAAGGAAAGAACTAGATCAACTCAGGGGGACAAGTTGCTTGAGAAAATATGCTGAACCACCTAAAGCATATTTTAATTAGCCACAGTGGAGCAAACACTAAATTAACGATGCTTTGGACTCAACACACTTTGAAGCAGCTAGAGAAATTCTGGGGATGAATAGCTTTAATTTTGTCCAAAGAAAACGACTATATAATACATCTGTTGGTGGTTAACAGATCTTCAATATGTCTAGAAGACTGAAAATATTGTATATTTAAGGAATATAATTTTGGATTCTGCTTTTTCATGAATTCAGCTGTAGAAAGGAAAACATTAGAAATGAGACTCCCAGACTTTACTTATGAGAACTCTTATAGAACTATTCTAAAAAAAAAATTCATCAATCTTTATAGTGCCTGGAGGACCACTAAGGACAACAACCTAAGGACCGCTTTAAATATCCCCCAGCCTAGGGACTAAGTAAGCAGAAGAGTGTGCATTAATTGTGCAGTGAGAATTGTTGAGTTTTGATGGCTCTTATTTCCGTATCACATAGTATCTCTTCTCATGTAGGGAAATGGTCTTCTTGGCAGAACCTACAGAGCCTGGAGCTGGGAAGAATCTTGCATATAGATTGGGAGTCGGAGAGGGTGACAACTTAGCATGTTTTCCCTGGAAATGCTGGTTGCTGCAGAAAAGAAGAATCCAGAAGTCGTTTCCATAAGTGCTGGGGCTGCTGCCTCCAATCACTGCATAAACAATCTTGGTATTTTCTTCTGGCTGGGGATTTTGGACACTGGAATGTCTCTGGAGGAGATGTAGTGGTTTTAAACCTTGGATACATGTTAGAAACTCCCAAACCATTGTTTTTTAATAAATGAAGGTACCAAACCCACTCACAGATATTTGATTTAATTGATCTGGGTTGGGGCCTGCTTATGTGTATTTAAAAAAATTTTCTTTGAGCAATAGTTGTGCAGTCAGGATTGAAAACCTAGGAGAAAGAGGCAGCTTGATATTTACCAAGGACTAGGAAACAGTCATATGCTGGACTTGCTCAAAGCCCAATTCAATTTTTTCTTTCCTTATCATAGACTTTCCCACTAGAAGACATTTATGGAATAGGTCTGGCATTATTCTTGTAATATTGGATACTAACCAGCAATGGTTCACATTTTTCCATCAATCTACATTGCTTGTAAAGTGTTACTTCAACTACCGCAATTAGTTGGACTATACCGTACTGGCTACTGATTAGGGCCTAGTTAACTTCTCTCTCTGAGGCTTTGAATTATTTTATGGTTTATTTGGTTTCTGTCAGTGATATGCAAATTAAAATTTGGTGTGTATTTTTTATTGTGTATAATTGTACAATCTGAAATATCCAAACCATATCTATACCTAATCCTTTCCCATGCCACACCCCTGTTTCTTTTAAGCCAAATGTACATGCCCACTTACATGTTATAGTTAATGCAAATCCTATTTTGTGAATGAAATTGGAGTGGGTTTCTGTGCAGTGTTAAGTTGGCTCTGTGATTAATCCTGTATCTTTGTATTAGGTTATAGTCTTAGGGGTTATAGTCTCAGGTGATTACTTGGTTCTTTTAATTTTTTTTGTATTTGGGTTCTGGGGTACATGTGCATGTCCTGCATCCTGCAGGATTGTTGCATAGGTACATACATGCCATGGTGGTTTGCTGTTTCCATCTCCCCCGCCCCCGCTGTTGCCTGTGTCAGGCATTTCTCCCATTGTTGTCCCTCTCATCCCCCCATCCACTGTCCCTCCCCTCCTCCACCCTGCTAACCTAGCCCTGTGAGTGTTGTAAGTGTTGTTCCCTTCCCTGTGCCCAAGTGTTCTCATTGTTCATCACCCGCCTATGAGTGAAAACGTGGTGTTTGGTTTTCTGTTCTTGTATCAGTTTGCTGAGAATGATGGTTTCTAGATTCATCCATGTCTCTACAAAGGACACAAACTCATTGTTTTTTATGGCTGCAGAGTATCCATGGTGTATACGTGCCACATTTTTTTTGTCCAGTCTATCATCAATGGGCATTTGGGTTGGTTCCAGGTCTTTGCTATGGTAAACAGCACTGCAACGAACATACGTGTGCATGTGTCTTTATGATAGAACAATTTATAATCCTTTGGGTATATACCCAGTAATGCGATTGCTGGGTCAAATGGAATTTCTATTTCTAGATCCTTGAGGAATCTACCCTGTCTTTCAAAATGGTTGAAGTAATTTACGCTCCCACCAACAGTGTAAAAGTGTTCCTTTTTCTCCACATCCTCTCCAGCATCTGTTGTCTCCAGATTTTTTAATGATCGCCATTCTAACTGGCGTGAGATGGTATCTCAATGTGGTTTTGATTTGCATTTCTCTAATGATCAGTGATGATGAGCATTTTTTCATATGTTTATTGGCCTCCTATATGTCTTCTTTTGAAAACTGTCTGTTCATATCCTTTGCCCACTTTTGAATGGGGTGGTTTGTTTTTGTTTTTGTTTTTTTTATATCTGTTGTAGTTCTTTGTAGATTCTGGATATTAGCCCTTTGTCAGATGGGTAGATTGCAGAAAATTTTTCCCATTCTGTTGGTTGCTGATTCACTATGCCTATGTCCTGGTTGGTTTTGCCTACATTTTCTTCTAGTGTTTTTATGGCGTTAGGTTTTATGTTTAAATCTTTAATCCATCTGGAGTTAATTTTAGTGTAAGGTGACAGGAAGGGGTCCCGTTTCTGCTCTCTGCACATTGCTAGCCAGTTTTCCCAACACCACTTATTAAACATGGAGTCCTTTCCCCATTGCTTGTTTTTGTCAGGTTTGTCAAAGATCAGATGGTTTTAGATGTGTGGTGTTGCTTATGGGGTCTCTGTTCTGTTCCATTGCTCTATGTCTCTGTTTTGGTACCAGTACCATGCTGTTTTGATTACTGTAGCCTTATAGTATAGTTTCAAGTTTGGCAGTGTGATGCCTCCGGCTTTGTTCTTTTTGCTTAGGATTGTCTTGGCGACGCGGGCTTTCTTGTGATTCCATATGAAGTTTAAAGTGTTTTTTTCCAGTTCTGTGAAGAAGGCCATTGGTAGCTTGATGGGGCTAGTGTTGAATCTATAGATTACTTTGGGCAGTATGGCCATTTTCACAATATTAATTCTTCCTAACCATGAGCATGGAATGTTTTTCCATCTGTTTGTGTCCTCTCTTCTTTCATTGAGCAGTGGTTTGTAGTTCTCCTTGAAGAGGTCCTTTACATCCTTCATTAGTTGTATTCCTAGGTATTTTATTCTCTTTGTAGCAATTGTGAATGGGAGTTCACTCTTGATTTGGCTCTCTATTTGTCTGTTATTGGTATATAGGAATGCCTGTGATTTCTGCACATTGATTTTGTATCCTGAGACTTTGCTGAAGTTGCTTATCAGTTTGAGAAGATTTTGGGCTGAGACGATGCGGTCTTCTAGATATGCAATCATGTCATCTGCAAATAGAAACGGTTTGACTTCCTCCTTTCCTTTTTGAATACCCTTTATTTCTTTTTCTTGCCTGATTGCTCTGGCTAGAACAACCAATACTATATTGATTAGGAGTGGTGAGAGAGGGCATCCTTGTCTCGTGCCAGATTTCAAAGGTAATTCTCCCAGCTTTTGCCCGTTCAGTATTGGCTGTAGGTTTGTCATAAATGGCTTCTATCATTTTATGATACGTTCTGTCGATACCTAGTTTATTGAGAGTTTTTAGCATAAAGGGCTGTTGAATTTTGTTGAAGGCCTTCTCTGCATCTATTGAGATAATCACGTGGTTTTTGTCTTTGGCTCCGTTTATGTGATGGATTATGTTTATGGATTTGCATATGTTGAACCAGCCTTGCATCCCCGGGATGAAGCGTACTTGATCGTGATGGATAAGCTTTTTGATGTACTGTTGCAATCGGTTTGCCAGTATTTCATTGAAGATTTTTGCGTCGATGTTCATCATGGATATTGGCCTGAAGTTTTCTTTTTTAGTTGAGTCTCTGCCTGGTTTTGGTATCAGGATGATGTTGGTCTCATAAAATGAGTTAGGGAGGATTCCCTCCTTTTGTATTGTTTGATACAGTTTTAGGATGGAGCCAGCTCCTCTTTGTACGTCTGGTAGAATTCGGCTGTGAACCCGTCTGGACCTGGACTTTTTTTGGTTGGTAGGCTATTGATTGCTGCCTCTACTTCAGCCCTTGTTATTGGTCTATTCAGGGTTTCAACTTCCTCCTGGTTTAGTCTTGGTAGAGTACAAGTGTCCAGGAATTTATCCATTCCTTCCTGGTTTACTGGTTTATGTGCATAGAGCTGTTTGTAGTAATCTCTGACGGTAGTTTGTATTTCTGTGAGATCAGTGGTGATGTCCCCTTTATCTTTTTTTATTGCATCTATTTGATTCTTCTCTCTTATCTTTTTATTAGTCTGGCTAGCAGTCTGTCTATTTTGTTGATCTTTTCAAAAAATCAGCTCCTGGATTTACTGATTTTTTTGAAGGATTTTTTCGTGTCTCTGTTTCCTTCAGTTCTGCTCTGATCTTAGTTATTTCTTGTCTTCTGCTAGCTTTTGAGTTTTTTTGATATTCCTGATCTAGCTCTTTCCATTTTGATGATAGGGTGTCAATTTTAGATCTCTCCTTGTTTCTCTTGTGGGCATTTATTGTTATAAATTTCCCTCTCGACACTGCTTTGAAGGTGTCCCAGAGATTCTGGTAAGTTGTGTCTTCATTCTGATTGGTTTCAAAGAACATCTTTCTTTCTGCCTTCATTTCATTGTTTATCCAGTCGACACTCAGAAGCAAGTTGTTCAGTTTCCAGGTGTTTGTGCTGGTTGGGGTGTGTTTCTTAATCCTGAGTTCTAGTCTGATTGTGCTGTGGTCTGATAGACTGTTTGTTATTATTTCCCTTCTTTTGCATTTGCTGAGGAGTGATTTGCTTCCAATGATGTGGTCAATTTTAGAGTAAGTGTAATGTGGTGCTAAGAAAAATGTATATTCTGTGGATTTGGGGTGGAGCGTTCTGTATATGTCTGTTTTTTAAAAATTCCTTTCCATGCCCTGCTAAGTTAATTTGAACAATGCTATTAAACATTTTGTTGTGCAAACATGCTTTGCAACTTCAGAAACACACAATTTGTTGCAAATTATCATTTATGACATTAATGGTAGCATTTTAAATCACTCCTGAAAATTAGCTGTCTAGAAATCTGTTGTATGCCTTTATCAAGTAGAGGCTGAAAACTGATTTACTTCTATAAACATCATGAAAGAGATGACTTTCTAATTGTCTTTAAACTCATCAGAGTTAAATAAATATTTCTGAACCCACATTAACGGAAAACAGTCTTTACAAAAATAAAGTGAACTACAGATTATAAAATATGTGAAAATTAAAGTTTTCAACAGGGAGCAAAATTTGTCCCTTAGGAAATATCTGAAGGTGTCTGGAGATATTTTTTTTCATTGTCACAAATCTATCTGTGGAGCACAAAATATTCAAAAAGAGTGTCAAAGCACTATGGGACTCCAATGAGTAAAAGCCAAGGATACTGTTCAACATCCTACAGAATACAGGCCAGCCACCCATACAAAAAAAAAGTATAGCCTCAAATATCAATAGTGCCAAAGTTGAGAAATCTAAGTTCTATATAGACTTAGAACTCTGAAAAATCTTGTCTGATTGTATAAGCAGCTCAGGATGGCATGATCAGGGTATCTCAAAGGTACATGAATTCTTCCATGCCACTACACTGTCTGAAAATATTATAAGCCAGTAATATTATGATTCAACGTGAAAAACAACTGAATAGAGTTAATCCTAATTATACCCTTTCAAATAGGGACTGTCACCATCACTGGGAAACACTGGCCTAGAAATGTTACTTTTTTTGAAAAAGAACATCTACATTTTAAAAGGAAGTGTCTCAAATAGTTGCATAAAGAGGAGAAATGGAAAAAATTATTCTTTGTACTGAATTCCTATAGAGATTAAAAGAGAAGATCTACATTAATATGAGGTTCAAATAAACTTTACTGTTTAATTTTTTGCCACAAATATTTTCAAATAGCTTAGTTTCCTATGTGTTATTTATGTTTTTCTGAAATCTCAGTGTCATAACGTACTACTTTTTTTGCCATGTATAATAATGAAAAATTTCTATAGATCAATTTTTTTTAAATTGGGAGTACTGGAATATAAAATTCCAGGAAGCATTTGCACTACAACCTATGCCTTCCAGAAATTCTATTTATCAGTCAGAACGACTTGAGATGTACCCAAATATTGGGTTGTGATTTTTTTTCTTCTGCCAATTTAGATATTAAAAAACTATCTAGGTATAATAAAGAATTTGGAAGACTTATATTAGTTCCTGCTAGAGTTGTGAAATAAAGTTGTTGACTGGCTGATGGGGAAGGGATGTGAGTAGATCAGAGTTTTAGTCTGCTACTTGATTATGCATTGAGGGAAGTGTTTTTGGACTCTGCAAGTGAGGTAAATTGTTTGTTCTCTGACTTTTTAGCTAAGAATGAAACCTTGGCATTACCTGCCGAATCTAAAACACCAGAAGTTGAAAAAATCCCAGCACGGCCCACGACAGGTAATGAGATTGCTATGTTGTTGACTTTGAGAAAGGAAAGAATGCTTTTTTTCAAATATAATCTGCAGCCTTTTTTTTCAGTAAAGAGCCAGTAGGAAATTCATTTTGATCATGAATGCAAAACAGTAGGAGGTTTCATGTCTTTAACAACAGATGCAAAGTGACCTATGGAATCACATAATTGATATGTAATACAGAAGCTGTATGTTTTACTCTAAATGGAAATTATTAGCTCAACACTGACATATTTTTATATTAAAACATCATACCACAAGTTCGGTGCTTTTCTTTTGTACGATAACCATTTTTCATTTCTACACTTTCACAAGTGTTCACTGTAGCAAAATACCATATATTCTTCACAAATCCATAGCTGAATGTCTATGAAAATACCCTGAAATTATTTAGAATATCTCTGGAACTTCAGCAATGCTAGCATAGAGAACATAGAATAATTTGGTAGCAATCCTTTAAAGAATTAATGCAGTACGTGTTTTCTCCATAGTTTATCACCATTACTAACAAAAATTCAGCATTTCTTCTATGAATGAAGTACTCAAGTCCAGTCCATGAGGGAAGCATTAATCTTTGAGCTAGAGTTTTTGCCAGAGTAGTACCACCTTATCCAGGACTGATGAAACAGACATCTGGCAAGAATTTCCCACAATCTATATTTAGCAAAGTAACTTTAATCTGAAGTGAATTTTTTAGTCCATAAATTCCTATAACTTGTAATATTGATGATATGTCCCTATTACTAAACTTTTGAACTTGTAACTGTCCCAGAGAAGATAAAAGTTGTGGCAGTAAAGTAACTTCAAGAAATCCATTCAAGTAGGAATATGCCTGAGAGACCAAGATGAATATGGTCCTTTTCTAAAGGAGAGAGATGGACCTTCCATCCCCACCTTCACGGGAGTTGGAGCAGAGGTAGCTAGTGGAGTGACGTGACCCATTTGGATGAAATTCCTAGATGGTTTCTGACTTCAGTATACATGATCAATTCCAGAAAAGCATAGGCATGATCCAGTGAGTGACTCCACGTCCCTTTCTCCCTCAAAGATTCTGCCCACTTACTTCTCTTGGCAGTATTTCTCATGGAGAGTCTACATTTCTTAGTTCTCTGCCAGACCCTCCTCAGAGTTTTCCACTTCAGAAACACTTAGAAAAACACTACAACTTATGATTCAGGGTTATTGTGTTTATTTTGTGTTCTTACCCTTCAACATTCTGGGGGTTTCTGGCTCTCAATTCATTTCAGATCTCGGTGATCTTAGTTCTTACTTCACCAAAACTTTTCGCTTGAGCCTCCCATTATCTTCAATCTAGCATTTGGGACAAACCTGTGACTAAGCATTTAAATTCTGATCATAATTTCAATTCGTTTTCAAGCTTTGCATGTTTAATGCAGTACAAGAGAGAACTCTTATAATGCGATAGCTCTAAGTAACACTTTTAGCCCAGAGTCATCCTTTTATTTGCCCGTTTATTCATTTAATAAACCATTATCTTGATTATCCTTCAGATTTTTCAAGAAGTGATTTTAAAAATAATAAACTAGTACGTGCTTGTTAATGTATCCCAGGTGTTGTGCTACGCCTTGGAGATGAAGAAAAAGGCAGATTTAAAATTATGATTAAGCTGATGAGTGCTTCAATGAAAGTCAGGTCACAGTCCTTTTTTGGGTAGAAAGCAAACCCAGAAAGGAAGAGTGGAGAGAAGTTTCAGGTCAGGCACTCGAGACAAGCCAAGGAATGGGCATACAAATACCAGTTAACGAATTCTAAAAGGCAGCAAAATATGTCTCCTGGTCTTTGGTTGCTTCACTTTTTCTTAATTTGTAAAGTTGTGTTTTTTGCCTTTCAGTGACTCCTGAAACAGTTCCAAGAACCGCTAAACCCACTATGCCTAGTGCATTAGATGTTTCAGAAACCACACTGGGTAATTCTGAGAACTTTTCTTCCTTTAAAAAAAAAAATGTAACAAAATAACTCCCAGGACTCACAGAAAAGAAACCCGATGCCTTTAACGTCTCTCTCCCTCCCCACTTATTCCTTCTCCTTCCTTCCTGGCAGTGGTTAACCTTCCTATTTCTTGGACGGATTCCACTGAAGAGTTAACCACATGCCTGATCCTGATGACTGACCCTCTGGACAACTCTGGATGCTAGTTGCTAACTGCAGGACCTTTTAAACCAGTCTCTGGGTTATACAGACAGAATACCAGCCTTTTAACCCCCAAATCTTGGGGGAGGGTGAAGGAAACCTGGAAGTCTTGACTGTCTGCTTTCTGCTTAGATTAGCTTTGGGAAGTCTTGTGCATACTAAACTTAGGGAGAATCCTCAAAAGGGTCACGCTTTTACATAAGAATTTCATGTCACCCATGTTTGTGCTTCTTGGCCTAAGAGAATCTCACTTGCTATGTTCTTCTCTTCCCCTGAAGAAAAGGAGCACCATGTGTTTTGTTCTATAATTCGATGTTGACCTTCTCTGCCACACCACAGTCCTTTGAATGTATACCTTCACATTTTAACAGCTGTGTAACTTTTCCAGGGAAAGTCGTTATTTCCGTTAAAGGTATTAGCTGCTCGCTGTGCAAGAGTCTGTTACAAAGCTTGCTGTGTCTGCTCATGGTTAAGCAACAGCATCGGATCTCAAGTCCAGGAGTTGCTAACTGCACTCTTTTTTATTGTAGTTCTCAGCAAAAGGACCCCGGAAACATTGCAAACTATTCGAATACCTCAGTTTGAATTGCCACTGAGCACTCTAGGTAAAAATTAATAAATACGACAGCTTTAGTATTACCTTGGAAATTGTATGCATGCTTCAAAGAAGTCCTTTGAATGAATTATGCTAATTTATACCCAATCCCTTAAAAGTGACACAGTCTTCAAGTTTAGGATCCCAAAGAGGCCCTCCCTATGACAAATCCTTTGGTTGGCTTCTTTTTCTTTTAAGTGGTCATATTTTAATATTATGTTTGATTCTTTTGATTCAGAATCAGTATGTCACCAAATTTATAATTTCTGTATTTTTTCTAAATGTTTTTACTCTGTTGTCTCTCTTGACAGAGAAGATATTTTTATATTTCCACAGATGGCGTTTTAGAATTCTTAGAGTTTTTCTGAGAGAACTATGAAAAAAAAAATGAGGGCAGGGTGCAGTGGCTCATACCTGTAATCACTGCACTTTGGGAGGCTGAGGTGGGTGGATTGACTGAGGTCAGGAGTTCGAGACCACCCTGGCCAATGTGGTGAAACCCCATCTCTACTAAAAATACAAAAATTAGCCTGACATGGCAGCACATGACTGTAATGCCAGCTATTCAGGAGGCTGACGCAGGAGAATCGTCTGAACCCAGGAGATGGAGGCTGCAGTGAGCTGAGATCGCACCATGCACTTCAGCCTGGGTGACAGAGCAAGACTCCATTTCAAAAAGAAAAAGGGAGGAGCTTACATATAAAGCCATACCGTTACCGAAATTCTATTTTTAAAAGCTTTTAGATGGACATTTTCTAGTTCAGATTTGTTTGCTTGGTTTAAATTTAAACGAAATACCTTCAAGAACACACATTAAACATAGCTGAAGAAATCAGGAAATGGTTTAATAAGGGTGGAAAGAAGAGTCCAAATACAGTAGCTTAAATTTAGTCATTTAAGTATAAAAAATTGAAAAAGAAACTTTAGTATCACAGATGTAAGAAATACTACTAATGGTCTCTTAACATGATTTGTCTTTTTGTGTTTGCTTTTGTTTTTGCAAGCTTGAGATTTTAAGCATCTTTTCTGTTACTTGCACCTCAGGTCATAACTTTCCTTGTGTGTTTCATTACAGCTCCAAAAAGGCTTCCAGAATTTCCTGAGGCAAAAACACCGTTCCCTTTTGAGAAACCTGGGGGCACCTTGGGTAATAAGCGTACCTTAAATTTAATATTAAGGCTGTGTGTGGTGATTGTGTAATTCTGCAGGACACATTTACTGCATCTTATCTCTGCAAACCTCATGAACTGATAGTTAAGTTAGGCAAACAAGTGGTTGATTTGATTTTTTTTTAAATAAGTTCATTGTTTGGATTTTCTGCAAATTCGGTAAAACTCATCAGTCTTAATTCACATAACCCACTTACCTTTTTGTCATTAAAAATGTTGACAATCTGACAACTCTGGTCTCTCTCTGAGCACGAATCAAATATTCTCTGGATGAATACATTCTCATTTCTTACTGATATATAATGACTTTTTATTGTATTGGTATATGATTTTTTTAATTGCAGGCTTCTGGTAGCCACTTAATCATACCAGCAACCTGTTTCTGTCCCTTTCTCCTCTTAAAAAAATCTTCAGCAAATTCCATTTCTTTTCAACATAGCTTCAAGTGAAAAGCCATGGATTGTGCCTACAGCTAAAACATCTGACGATTCCAAAGTTCTGCAGCCTCAAACTGGTAATTAAATCCTTTTTTAAAATATAGATCATAACAAAAATATTGAGTGACACTTTTTATTTTTATAGGTTCCTTAATTATCCATATGCTTTGTGATAAACGGAAAACCTGTAATACTTTTGTTGATACTGAGATGAATCTCATTTTTCCTCATTACAAAAGCAAACTGGTTTTGAATGTTTTAAAGACACATGTTCTAATTTCTGGATATTATAATGTCTTAGGAATGTGGCCAGAACATGAACTGTGAATTGGCTCATGGATAGAGGTCTCTTTAGTGACACGAGAGCAGTACCAAAATAAAAACCATCATCATGGGTCTGATTTAACAGTATGAGTTTCATATTTCCCTGGCAGGGAATATTTGCTTCTTTTTGACAAAATAATTAAGTTAACATTTAAGAGCTTACTATATGAAGATAGTATACTAAGTTCTGAAATTTGTAAATACAGCATGTTATGTAGGACAGACCACAGGTCCTTGCAGTTAATAACAGACCTGGTTCCAGGTCGTGGTCTCCTAGTTACCATGTGATGGCTACTTTTCTCTACTTTCGGAAGGCATTGGTTTCCTCTTTTGCAATTCTTGTGTTCCACCACTAAAATGGATTGAGATATGTTTCTTTTACAGAAAAGCATTTTTCTCAATTAAAAAGTTCTGTACATCTTTTGATTCCTAGCAGTCAACTAAAGAGTGTATTCAGCCTATGAGAATCACAGGACCTCAGAAACCATCTATTATGATTACTTCCATGATATTTGGGTTTTGTTTGTATTTTCATTTTTGTGAACCTTCTAGTTGTTTTGACTTTATTTGGGGTACATATCCTATAGTGTACAATAAAGTCGGACGTTTCATGTAATGAACTTAAATGCAGCAGGATTTTGTGGTGTTCTCCGGAGTCCAGCCAGGACTGGCTTTGAGAAAGGATGAGCGTGAGCCCTCATGGATTTGGTGAAATTATTCTTTCTCTAGTATATGTAATGGGCTCAGGTACCAGCAAAAGATAGAAGATGACATCAAATAAAGGGCACATGTCTGTTATAGTCGCCCCTAGTTTCCTTACGTGGGAACACACTTGAAAGTTGGTCATGGTTGTCAGCTTATCTAGAGAAGCCTCAAGCTATTCTAGGTCTTGGTTTCCCTAGTCACTGACTCTAAAATTCTAATGCAGTTAACTAAAGTGGGTACAAAAACCCCTTTAGCAGTCCAAGTCACCTGGGTCTAAAATCTGGGTTCTGGGTTGAATTTCATACTGAGCCTCTGTTTCATTAGACATCACCCAGGTGCAGCTGCAGTGTGATTATGAAGCAACAACTAGTGTATGTGATGGTTTATCTGCTGCACTGTGACTCCCACATCCCTCAAGAGCACCTGAGCCAAATGCCTTTGGGGCTTTTGGGACTAGATAAACTTTTAGATCCCTTTCATCTTTTAGCTTTTGGGTTGTAGCATGGGGAACACGAGATTCTTTTGGAGTTCCTTAAGCAACATCTAGTGTTTGGTTTCTATGATTATTTAAGAGCAAACTAACCAAAACCTCAAGGAAACCATTTTTGAGATGTTAATGCCTGGCATATGAATTATATATAAAGGCTTGAGTTGAACCAAGCATTTGGGCAGTGGAGAGAATATGTTGGGACATGAAGGTTGCAGAGTTACAATGACACAAAAAGTAGATAACACAGGAAATGCCAATAAAGGAGAGTTTTCTTTTGCCTTTAATTCAAAAAAGGAATATTCTGGTTTTGTTCTGATGGAGTATGAGCAGCAGCTAATGTAGCAGGAAACGGAGTCTCTCTTTTTTTTTTTTTTTTTTGAGACAGAGTCTCACTCCGTCCCCAGGAGCCAGGCTGGAGTGCAGTGGCGCGATCTCGGTTCACTACAACCTCCGCCTCCTGGGTTCAAGCAATTCTCCTGCCTCAGCCTCCCGAATAGCTGGAACTACAGGCACACGCCACCACGCCCAGCTAATTTTTTTATGTTTTTAGTAGAGACGGGATTTCACCGTGTTGGCCAGGATGGTCTCGATCTCTTGACCTCATGATCCACCTGCTTCGGCCTCCCAAAGTGCTGGGATTACAGGCATGAGCCACTGCACCCGGCCAGGAAACAGACCCTCTATTCAGCTGCTTCACTACTGCCAGAGCAACCTTAGGTTGCCAGAGAACTTCCAACTGAGAACTCCCAACCCTCTCTAGACAAAGAATTGAGACTTGTCATGAGCTGTAATAACAGTGCAGTAGGTGATTACACGTCTTAACATTAGCCCTACACACTTCCCAGCCTGCCTTATAACAGTTACATTTTATGTCTTTGCTACTTAGCATGATCCTCAGTCCAGCAGCGTTTGCATCACCCGGGCAACTTGTTGAAAAGGCAGGACCTGGGCTCCACTCTAGATGTATTGAACCAAGATCTGCTTTCCAACAAGATGCCCAGGCTATATAAACATTAAAGTTTTGTTTTTGTTTTTGAGATGGAGTTCACTCACGTTGCCCAGGCGCAATGGCACAATCTTGGCTCACTGCAACCTCCACCTCCCTCGTTCAAGCAATTATCCTGCCTCAGCCTTCCAAGTAGCTGAGATTACAGGCACCCGCTGCCATGCCTGGCTAATTTTTGTATTGAACATTAAAGTTGGAGAAACACTATCTTATCAATGTAGTCTATGATGTTTTTACATGGTGCTGGTAAGAATCATTAGCTGTAGTCAGTTATAGCACCATAAGCCTCAAATCAATACAAGATTGATTTTTCAAAGTGTGTAGTTAGCTATCTCTTGTTTCTGCTAATGTGCAAGACTTCCATTTCTAGTGAAAGTGTTCTGTGGCATCTTCCTAACTTACGTTAAATTTCAAGTTAAAATTTAATAACAAATACATTACCTGTGATTTGAAGAGTGGTGTATTTATGTAGTCCTTTTATTTCACCCTTTATTTCTTTTGATTTTCTGCAAATTTATGTGTACTAACGTTCTATTTCCCATTATGTTTCAACACATATAATAAATATTTAATTTTCCAATTACACAGCTTCCTAAAGCAACTATTTTGAGAACTGAGAAAAGAGACAGATAGAGATAGTGTTTGAATGGTGGGTCACAAAACCATGAATCCCATTTTTAGTTGCTAAATCTAAACATTATATAGGTTGGTACAAGCATAATTGCAGTTTTTGCCATCACTTCTAATGGTTTTGCCATTACTTTTAATGACATCTATTACTTTTAATGGCAAAAACCACAATTACATTTGCACCAACCTAATATTTTTAGCTGATGTTAATGACATTATTATAGCCAACTGAGCACATTCTGTTTTCTCTGTTGGGGTGTGATGCATCTATATTTACTATATCAATTCCTTTCAGCCAAAGACCAACAGAACACACTTATAGTTGAACATATTTACATTTATTTAGTTATTACAACAATGGAGAACACAGACCATGAGAAACTGGGGGCTCTCTTAGCAGATGTTAGAAAAAACTTACTGTAAGATTTTGTCTTGTGTTCAGTGATTGAGGGAAGGGTCCAAGGCAGTAAAGCTGTGCTGTGAATTGGATGCAGTCAGAAATGGGAGTCATTCTGTGGTTGAATGTCTTCATAATTCTTAATTAAAAGGCAAGACCAGGAGACGGTAGCTAAAGCTGTGACTGGTAGGGAAGCCACATCTACTCGTATTAGCCAGAAGGTGGGGAGGCTAATGTGTGTGCTCTGGATGATGTTCATGCTTTTGTCTGTGTGCCACGTGATTATAGACTTGTTCTTTTGTCTTGATCTGTCATGATCACAGAGTGGTCTTATCTGATATTGGTGTCCTTTAAAATTGTTGGTGTTCAACAGGAAAGCATCACAGCCTACCTGTGGGTACCAGACCAGCGCCTGGATGCCAGGGGCTGCTTTTCTCTTTATCAACCATTAAATGAGATTTAGCATACTTTTTGAAAAGTTTATTTTGCTTTACTGTTTTCTCGATCTGTTTTCAACATATTCTGTATCAGAAAATCAGAACGTGTGTGCTCAAAAAGATTTCTGAACCATTCTTAGATATAAAAGACTCTATGAAAATTCTAACTTGCACACTGAATATTGAAATTCCCTGGTCATTTCATAGTTTTTGGCAACCGTGGGACAGGATATTTGAAGTTTGGAGTATCCCAGGAAATCTGAGATGTGTAGTCATCAAATATATTCTTCCTGCTTTCAGCCTATTTGTCCTGATTTTTCATTAGTGCTGCATTTTGTGATTTCATTATTTGGAATTGCATTTTGTATTAAACCCTCTATAAAGTATGTTTAAGTGGGATTGGTTGATTTTGTTTCCCTTGGCAAATCTAAGTGTCCTTAAAACATACAAAGGTAATCAAGAAAATACGTTCTCTAATTATGTATCAGAATATAAAATTATTTATAAACTTTGTATGGAAAGGAAGTTGGCCACACTTTAGAAAACTCAACTGCTTGTGACAGTATTTCAGAAAACGTCAGACTTTCTGATGATGCAATAAAATTGGTTTTATGTTTTATTGGAAAGTAGCCAGTTAACTGTAATCTCAGTGTTGTTAAGAAGAAGCTCTAGAAAAGTTCTCAGTATCTTCCACTCAAATGAATTGTGCAAGTGCATGTACATACATGTGCCTGTTGGACCATTTCTCCACTGGAATACAGTAATTTGTGTTTGCATAGCAATTTTCTTCTAGGAGATTCAAGGGGCTATTATATACCATCATATTGAGACTTCCGAAGTCCCTAGAAACTGTTAAGAGTTATTTTCTTTTATCTTAAAGTAGTACAAGAGGAACTTAACTCTGAATGGGTTAGAAGAGGAAAAATTAGGCTCATTCATTGCTTTCCTAATCTTTTATTCAGTAAACCACTCCTAGTTAAAAGTAAAGCAGTGACATGTAGCTTGAAAATTTGAGAACAGCTTTTACAACTGAGGAAATTGAATGTTATTACTGGAGCCACGTGCCTTCCAGATATGGTATATAGGAAATATCACAGGATCTGTGAGAGGCCAGCCAGTCTCTAACGCTTCTTCTCACTGTGCTTGTGATCAGAGCTGTGTGAGCTCTAAGGCGAGACAGAGCTAGGTTAATAACCAGCTCAACTACCAGTTAAACAACTTGTTCCATCTGTAAAATGGAAATAAGGTATAAATTTCTCACCAGGTGGTTATGTCTTAAAAATAATTTATAAATGACTTAATATAATGCACAATATATAAAGGGGTGCCTTGTTTTTATTTCCTTAATACAATGAAATCTGGCATTGACTGCCACCCCTTCACTTCATACTGTTTCTCCCAACTTCCCGAATTGCTACATACAATCTTTTATTATTGATTTAATAAAAGATTTAATAAAAGATAAAATTATAAAAGATAAAAGAAATTTTAAATTATTTATTAAAAGAGGAGGAGGAGAGAAGAAAAACCTCTAAGCTCGTATATATGTATAAAATCATACCAAATGATCTGGGGGTCTTCATTTCCATTCTCAAACACTTTTTACAAGTGAAATGAAGACCCATAGATCATTAGGCTATTCCCAAGGGGTGGCAGGACCTCTGAATGATAATAGGCCTAATGGCCTATTACCTGTATGGTAGGGCTGGTAAATCATATCACATAGTCTGTCTCTTCGGTTACGGTGGCAGCAAGAATCACTCTATGATCTGGGCTCTGAGGTCCTTCTTGGGATCAATGAGCAAAATGGTGTCACTGTCAACCTGCTGTGTTTTTTGTGGACACCAGGGAAGGGAGAAGCAGCATAAATGCCATGTATTTATCATCCCACAGATGGCATGTGCATGACTTCTAAAGACTTAATATGGGTTGTGGGCTTATGTGGAAATGAGCTTTTTGTTTCTGGCTTGATAATGCCATAAGTATTAAGCCTCCTGAATTTACTTAATCATAACCTTGAAAGACCATCTTTGAGTACCAGGAGAGTTTCAATAGCAAATAAAGACAAAGGTTGCAAATCCATTCATTTGAAGTGTTTGTTTTCATCTTCAGGAAATCCTGCTGCCTGGTCTTCTCCCAAGTGTCCAGACAAACCAGATGTTTCTCCAAATTTACTGTTACTTATTACTAAGCTGCTGCGTCTTCTGGCATAATTTCCTCTTGAACCATATACAGTTATCTTGTAGAGACTTCCCTTGACAGAGAGAACCAAGCATGGTCAGCTTCAGTTTTTCCATTAGCTTTTTCTTTGGGAGCTTCCTTTAGGAGGTCATCATTAATTATTTTTACTGTTAAATTCTTACAGGACTTTGTAGAGCTAGAGTAAATTGAACATGTAATGTGCCCTGTATATCATGTCAAGGCTTGAAAGCTGCAGCCATCAGCATGCCCAAGGAGTAGCAGATTGGTTAGAACATTTGGCAGCAGGTGGTTTGCTCAGAGTGGTTGAAAAGAAGTAAACATATGAGGAGCTGCTCATTTATTATCTGTCTGTCCTGTAAGGTGCTGATTAGCACAGATCTGGGCCACCCAACGGGACCGAGCTCGAAAGAGGAGAAAATGTAGGACCGGGTAGTAGTGTCGCTGCTTTGAGAGCAGGAAAACAGATTTCAGGTATAGCAGATGGTTTGTAGGGTCACTGTGGCTTTTAAGAGATTTACATCTTCAGCTTTTAATTTTATGTCATGAACATTTTTTATGAATATTTTCTTGAAGGCAATATTTTCACAAAGTTCAAGGCCAACTAGAAAGGTATTTTGTTTTTCCATCAACTGAAGAAAGCATTATCAATGTATTTAAGTGATACTGAGAACTCTATGTGTGGTATTGTTTTTCTCCTCCAGCTACTTGCTGCATTTTCTCGTTGCTTCTTCACTTAGAATTCCACTTCCGTGATAGGGTATGTCTACACAAGCACATGGCAGGTATTTGTGTAGCAGAGGAAGAGATTTGTGTGCACACACCTGCACATCATAACATAATTAAAGGACATGCTCTTTTATTCTCTAAACTAAGCCAGAAAGTTAATTTGAACTCTTAGTAAACCATCAAACTCTCTGTTATTGTTTATTGTAATGAACATCTTGCAAATTAATTCTACTGAGTATCTACCATGTACCAGTTTCTGGATTAAGTAAGCCTTGACGAGCATAAGAGCATGACAGACACGATTTCTCTGTTAATGAGGTCTTTTGTCTAAGAGTTAATGTTTAAAAGTACGTTTTCACAGTTACTAATATTCAGAGAATTTGGATAAGATACAGACTCGATCATTTGAAATAGTTTGCCCTTATGCTATCACGTGTTTCCAGAGCAATATCAGGGCATTTTTAGTGGGGAATTTGCATCTCGTCAGGTTTTCAAAGTAAAACTTAAATGTACTATCAGCAAAACATAATTTAACAAGGTAGTTTTAAGAAGGTATAGAGCAAATGGTAGAGTAAGTTATTTCATATTTTTTCTCTGAAATATCTGAAAGTAAAACTTAGTTATCATGATTATAAGTAAAACGTAGCTATCATGATTAATTACTTTTTTGAAATAAACTAATATTGCCTTTTATAACCTGTCAGTTGATTATTTGTTGCATTAGATTTAACCTACAAGTTTTGGTCTCATGTATGTTCTGTGAATGCAAAATTAGAGATACTGTTGAATGTCAAATAGCTGTAGCATTTCACCCATTACAATAAGTATAGTGATAGAAGTTTGCCTCTAAGCAATAATGTATGGTAATTTACAGGCTACCATACAGAAGGGTTCACCCTTAACTCTTAGCTACTTATCAATTTTATAGATAGTATAGCTTTTAGAAACCAGGCCTAAAATTTCATGAATTTTACTCAGGTATAGGCATGTATATATGAGGGTTTTATAAAGAAATCAAAAGCTGTTGATTTTTAGGGAGCCTTTTGAAGAACTCTATTTCAACACTGTCCTCTTTCCATCCATGGCATCTCTTTTCTTTTCTTTCTTTTTTTTTTTTTTTTTTTTTGAGATGGCATTGCTGTCGCCAAGGCTGGAGTGCAGCAGTGTGATCTTGGCTCACTGCAGCCTCTGCCTCCCAGGTTCAAGAGATTCTCTTGCCTCCAGAGTAGCTGGGACCACAGCCATGAGCAGCTAATTTTTGTATTTTTTTCATAGAGATGGGGTTTCACTATGCTGGCCAGGCTGATCTCGAACTCGTGACCTCAAGTGATTTACCTGCCTCGGCCTCCCAAATGCTGGGATTATAGGCATGAGCCACTGTACCCAGGCAATCTCTTTACTTCTGAATCAAAATATCTTGTTTAGCTCAAAAATGAAATGAGGTGTGGTATGCTGCTCAAAGCTGACAAAACAACATTGAAATTTTAGTGAGTGGCATATGTGGCTTTTTAGCATTCTTTTTCTTTCCAACTTTTAGAAACTATAGAAATAGAAAGATTAAAAACAAAGTCTGCTGGCAGATGTCTTATTTTAGTCTTAGGTATATTTGATAAAATGTTTGGAAGTTAAGGGATCTCTGAAACTTGGGAACTTCGAGATTTGAGCCACAGTTGCCAGAGGATAATGGAAGAAGGGCTTCTTTTCCCAGTAAACGCCTTACAGGGATAACGAGGGAAGGTGGATGCCTGGTTTGGAACTTCCTGATTAAAAAGAAACTGTAAATATGAAAAATAAGTAAAAAGAGTGAATAAATGTCATCCTTTGGGAGAAAATACAGAATATAGGCATCCAGTGTCACTAGATGGAAGGGAGATTTAGGAGTTAGGATAACAAAGACAGTTACGACATTTTTAAAAAACAGCAATAGAAATAAAAAGCCACTAACTCGTAGTTTCTTACCTAGCATGAGAGGATTAAATACAAGTTGGCAAAGTTTTTCTTATTTTGTAGGAGATAGAGCTGACCTTGCTAGATCCATGACTTGAAATAGGCTGAAAGGAAGACTAAGGCCAGAAATTCCTGGTACTTTTGATTAATCTTTAAAAACATTAATCATTCTTATCTGACCTTTTAAAATGACAGCAAGACTAAAGACAACTTGACATTGCAATATAATAGATGCATTCTCAGAATGTGTGCATATTTTTAACTCAAAATATTCTTGCTGTCTTTGAGGATTTTGAGAGGCAGTGGAGTCACCTTCACACCTTGCAGTGTATTTTCTGCCTCTATAGTACGTCGTGCAGTATAACATGCTGTCTACTTTCAGAGGATGTCACATGGTCTAATATTATCTTTCTTATAGCCGCAACTGGCAATGGTTCAAAATCATTAACTTGTCATTGAATTACAAGAAACCCCAATGACTAAGTCTTCCTGTAAGCTCCCTTCTTTATTTCTGTGCTGCCATTTTGAATGGGCAAGAAAAGCAATGTCTACCTCATTCATGCATTCTCTGTATCTCTCATGACCATAGTGACAGCGCTTTGTGCGTAAAAGAGAACGCTTTGTGATGCTGTATTTGCTTGCAGGTTCAACTCTTACGTGAACATGAAAATTATCCCCATATTAAAATAATTCAATCTTTATGTTTAAGCTCATTCTACTTTCTTTTATATAGAATTGAAAATTTATCTTTAAACCCACCCAAACTCAACAAAGGCTCATGGCTCCATGGAGAAACACAGAAAGCTGCCTCTAGGTAACATGTCAGGAGGGGGGACGGTGCCGAAAGAGAATCCTGGTCTTGGCCCTGCTATTCCTGGTCCTGCTGAAGGAGAGGAAAATACACTCGATGGGACCATTTCAGTGTGTGACCACTGGCAGATGTCTTTATGCTGTAAACCTCAACTTTATTATCTAGAAAATGACGATAACCTCCCATTATCTATCAGATGTGGCCACTTCCCACCTCACCTGTTTCTCAGGGATGTTAAGAGGGTTAAATAAGTTGGTGTGTGAGAAAGTCTCTGCAAACTGAAGTGCTGTCCAAACGTAAGATCTCATAACAGTAACTTTTACTAAGCAATAGATCCGGCAAGTCACTTCAATGGGACTGCTGTTTCCTTTAGAATTCTTTCCCCAAACTGCCATCTGACTTTATTTATGTTTGTACTCTTTGAAGCTCTTTGATTTACAGCTGGCACTGCATGATTATAAATATATAGCACTATGTTCTCATCACCCTGGAGGCCAGCGTCAGGGCTCACCATATAAAATCCTGCGGTTCAGAGCAGAAAGGACCAAGGGCAAGTTTTGGTGATTGCTTACATGTTAGTGACAAGGCCGGCAGCCTGGAGCCAAAATGCGCCAGCACCTACATAAAACTGTCCTTCAGCCAGCGTTACAACATGCCATGTAATCTTTCAAAATTAATCAAAATGAACCAAAATTAACATCTCTCTTGTTTTGCTTTCCTTTTTTTTTTTTTTTTTTTTTCTAAAGCAACTTACGATGTTTTCTCAAGCCCTGTGACATCAGAAGAGCCTGAGATTTCAGAGTCCTCTACAGGTATACCCGGCCTCTCAATTCTGTCTTTGGATCCCAGGTGTGCCAACAACACTTGGTAGTTTTTCCTTTAGTTTTTTGCAGAGTGAAAAAGTGTGCTCTCTGGAGCTCTGCATGGGCGAAATTTCCACCTGTGTCAGGGAGATGTGTTTTACCCACTCCTCCCATAGACTAATTAGTTCTTTACATCTCTCGGTAAATAAGCTCTGTCACATGAGGGAGATGCAGACAGATTTGCCTGCCACCGAGTAAAAGTAATGTAACAGCTTATCACTGTATTGTTCAGAATCATCATAAAAAGGTGTGGGTTTCGGCCGGGCATGGTGGCTCATGCCTGTAATCCCAGCACTTTGGGAGGCCGAGGCGGGCGGATCACGAGGTCAAGAGATCGAGACCATCCTGGTCAACACGGTGAAACCCCGTCTCTACTAAAAATACAAAAAAAATATTAGCCGGGCGTGGTGGCACGCGCCTGTGGTCCCAGCTACTCGGGAGGCTGAGGAGGAAGAATCGCTTGAACCTAGGAGGCGGAGGTTGCAGTGAGCCGAGATTGCGCCACTGCACTCCAGCCTGGTGACAGAGCAAGACTCTGTCTCAAAAAAGAAAAAAAAAAAAGTCTGAGTTTCTAGAGGATTTTGTCTAGAGCAGTAGTTCTTAAATAGGGGTAATTTTCTACTCCCATCCCTTCCCCAGGACATTTGCTAATGTTGAGACATTTTTGGTTGTCACAACTTGGGGAAGGACTCCTAGCTTCCGGTGGGTAGAAGATCGGGGTGCTGCGAAACCATGCAATACACAGGGCAGCCTCCCACAGCACAGAATATTCGACCCTAATTGTCAATAGTGCTAAAGTGAGAAAAGTTGCTGTAGAACAGTCACATAATTCATTTGACCATAGCAGTTCACTGGGTCTAATCTTTGGCATTCAATGACTGACCCATCTATAGTAAGTTACCTCAGTCCACCAGCAACTTTTAGCAAATGTTTATCGAACACCTATTAAACTGGGTACTGTAGGAGATTCAAAGGGAGCAAGACTGGTTTCTGCCAGGTATAGATATATGTCTGATATTTTTTGTATATGTAGTATTATTTGTGTCATGATCAATAAAAGTGTATAATTTTAAAGAGCAGAAAATAAAACAATGAAATAGAACATCAGTAGTGGGTTCAGTTAGCAATTATGAAACAGAATGCAAGAAACCAGAAAAGCCCGTTGAAAACCAGTTGAATGTATGAAACGCTGTTTAATCAAAGTTTCTAATATTTAAAGTAGGTATGTTTTTTAAAGTGAGCTTGCCTTCAACTCCTAATGTATCACTAGTTTAAAAATGTGGGTCAGCAATCCCTCAAGTATTGATATTTTTCCTCATATGAGGCGTAATTTATTACTCCGGAATTTGTGTTTTATTCCTGGGGCCTTCTGCTTTTATAAATGTTGACATTTATTCCAACAGCAACAAGTGACCGTATTCTGGATTCTGTCCCACCTAAAACTTCTAGAACTCTTGAACAGCCAAGGGCAACACTGGGTAACGTTTTTAACAGAAAAATCATACTTTATTTTCCATCAAAAAAAATTCCTGTGAATGCCTTTCTTCTAAATGACCATTTCATTCCATCACATCGAAGCATTTGTCTATCTTACTTCTTAATACACGTGTCTCTACGTATTTTAAATACAGTCATCTTTCACGTTCCGTTTGGGCGCTCTGTTTTATTATTTTGAACTGTAATAGATAATATTTTCCCTATCCTTTTAGTTATGAAAGCTTTGAAAACTGCATGGGCATCATCACCTACACCCTCTCATCTCACACGTGTGTGGCCTCTGTCACTGTACTTCTGTGCTTCAAGTCCGCCTGAAGTCTCCTTAACAATCATCATTCAGCCTCTTTCCTACTTTAAATCAGAATTTTATTCACTAGCTTTCAAGACCACATGCATTTTTTTCGTCTTTAATCATGTACCTGTGGCATGTGCTTTATACCATCTAAAAGCTTGGTAAATTCTTAAAATACCTCATTTTAACTGGGATTATTTGATGGGATGGGGTGTTTGTGCTTTCAGCTCCAAGTGAAACACCGTTTGTTCCTCAAAATCTGGAAATCTTTACCAGTCCTGAAACGCAGCCTACAACACCTGGTAACTAATGACATTTGTGTAGTTATATGCATTGAAGAAACAGGTAATGTGACAAAAAAGTCATGTTGGCCATTTCAGAATTTTGGGGTTTTTTTTGTTGTTGTTGTTTGTTTTTGCTAAATATTTCCCTTCAGTCTCTACCATGAAATTATTCAAAGAACTGAGTTATTTATCATACTTAGCCTTATGATCATCCTCAGAGAATTTTCACTATCCTGAAGTCTATATATTTGGAGGAATTGTTTCCTTCCAACTCTTCTTTCAACTTTGCTAGCTGGAAAATAGCAGCAGAATTATAATTATTTCCAAATATCTTCCCTTCTACTTAGCACATTTAGATACCATTTGATCAAAGTATTTTACTCAAAGTAGTCTATGCATAGATAGCACCAAGTAGGCTTTGCAGTCCTGGACGTGATGAGGAAAGATGGAAAAAGAGAGGTAACGCAACCTACATATTCTAACAAAAAATCATTGAAATAACAAAGTTCATTAACACTTGGTGGGGATAGTAAAGAGCTACACAATTAAGGTTCTGTGCCAGGTGTGGTGGCTCACGCCTGTAATCCCAGCACTTTGGGAGGCCAAAGCAGGCAGATCACATGAAGCCAGGAGTTCGAGACCAGCGTGGCCAACATGGTGAAACCCTGTCTCTAGTAAAAATACGGGAATTAGCCAGGTGTGGTGGTGAACACCTGTAGTCTCAGCTGCTCAGGAGGCTGAGGCACAAGAATTGTTTGAACTTGGGAAGCCACGGTTATAGGGAGCCAAGGTTGCGCCATGCACTCCAGCCTGGGCAACAGAATGAGACTCCGTTAAAAAAAAAAAAAAGTAGTTCCAAATTTCCATTATTTGTGCTTGTCTCCAGCTATTCATTGTCATCCTTTTGAGTTCTTAATTGTACCTTGTGTTCTAAAATGCCTCAAGGGTGCTTACTTCTGATACATAATTGAACAATGTATATCTTTAGTTCTCACATGGAAATTTAATACCTTTTGTCCCAGTCACCCCTTGTTTGTTGAGCACCTACTATATACGAAACAATGTATTGGGCATTCTAGGGATATAAGGAAATATAAAGCAGTTCTTGTACTTGAAGTTTGCAAGTTTACAGGCACAACCTGATTGACCCCTGAGAAATATCATTCATCAAAGATATATTAAATCTTCTTCCAGCTCCCCGGCAAACTACATCTATTCCTTCTACACCAAAACGGCGCCCCAGGCCCAAACCACCAAGAACCAAACCTGGTAAATGTCTCTTTATCCTTGCATGATATGTAATTGCAGATGGATAATGTCCATCTTCTTACAGAAAGAAGGAGAGCCAGGTGCAGTGACTCACACCTGTACCCCTAGCACTTTGAGAGGCCAAGGCAGGAGGATCACTTGAGGCCAGGAGTTGAAGACCACCCTGAGCAAGATAGTGAGACTCTGTCTCTGCAAAATGCTTAAAAAATTAGCCAGGTGTGGTGGACTGCTTGAGCCCAAGAATTTGAGGCTGCAGTGAGCTATAATGGCACCACCGCACTCAAGCCTGGACAGTAGAGCAAGACCCTATCTCAGAAAAAAAAAAAGGATATGTTTTATAGTTAGTTTATTTACAAAATTTGAGATTAACTAAAGATGAATAATTAGTGATACAAAATAACAAAAATGTCTCCAAAAGGGGTTTACTGAAAATTATATTTTTGCAGGTGAATTTTGGTAAAAACCTAGAAACAAGTCATACTCATAGCAATATAGGGTGATACATGTAATTCATTTTTTTGTGTGCGAATGTTTATTAAAATATTATTAGGGTGATGGTTCTTATTTTTTTGGTACCTACTCTGTTTTCAATTTTGCACCAGGGCAATGGCTGACTTACAGAAGATGTGACTCTGGTTTTCAAATAGATGGTAACCTTGAGAAGTTATAACATAAAGATGACCGCACAACATACGTTTATGTAACTTATTTCTGAGACTATAATATTTGTGTAAATGCTTCAAGCAAGAAAGAGGTGAAGATGCAGGCCCCAAAATACATGTAGGATTTAGACAGAAGGAAAGGAGAAGAGAATAACATATCTATTATAGCACAGAGTTTGGGTGGTACAGATGCTTATTAACCTGGAGGTCAATTCTTCATTGTCAAACAATACACCCAGAATCATGTTTGACCAACTGGGTTTTGCTTATTCCATTATAGGATAAATGTAATTTTGTATAATGTATACTGTTATGACAGTTTAAAACTTCTTCCTCAAAACTTTTACTCATTGTATACTTTGACTACTAAATATGGCAGGATTTTAAACAGGTCATTTAGTTCCTCTTTAGAGGGTATCTTTTTTATTGTCTCAAGGATATTTCAATTTTTTTTTTTCCTTTCCATCACCAGAAAGAACCACAAGTGCTGGAACAATGACACCTAAAATTTCTAAAAGCCCTGAACCTACATGGACAACACCGGGTAATAATGATATGTCTTTAGTGGCCGTGTTGCTTCATTTCACCGTGGAAGATCTAGTGCCCCGGCTCTTATGTAATGTCTATTAGCTATTAAGACGGTCAAAATGGCTGACTGGAACAGGAGGGCCCATCTCACAGAGTACACCAACTCCGTAGCTACTATGGTTGTGGGTAGCTGCCCCACAGTTAATAGATCCGAACCCAGCCTTCAGACGTCATTCTGAGCCAGCTTTTGAACCATTGCTGCTTCCTTGTCATCTATCCAGTCATTGCATTTGAAGTTGAGTCTTGTATATAGTGCTCTTTTGCTGTTTAGTAACACTCTCAAGTTCAACTTCAGACTTCATTTGAAAAAACAACTTTTAATGCTAGTAGAATTACTTTATGCTTCAGATCATAGCATTATACCTATTGGTGAATATTTTTTTAGAGTAATTTTTAAAATTTTTTAAAATGTGCTTAGGTAGACAGGCTCAAAGTGACAGATTTTGGAAATATTAGGAGAAAAAACTCCACTACCTAAAATTATATGCAGGGAGTTTACATTTATTGTTGTATCTTCAAAAGACATGTACATCAGTTACTGGTTTGGATGATTTTAGATTTTTTCCTTTTTAGTTTATAAGGCTGATAAAAATATAGCAGGTCTTAATACCTAGGTGAGGGGTTGCAGCAAACCACCATGGCACAAGTTTACATATGTAACAAACCTGCATATACATTGTAAGTATTAATTGTAAACATGGTGGGTTTTTTTTTTCCATGGTGCTCAGACTTAGATGTGGTTGAGAAATATAAAGTAAGAGTGCAAAATAATTAGATTGATGTTTAAAAATCATAGATTAAAAGAACTATCTTTACTTCGAATAATTATTGTGACTATTTAGTAGCAATGCTATATTTGTTAGTTAAATATATTCTTGAAATGTTTTTTCTAAACAAGATGAAAATTAACTACTTCTCTGTGAATGGATAATGAAATATTCTTTTAATGGAGTATTTCCAAAATCTTCCAACACATTGGGTTCATTCCACTTAATGTATAGTTTATTTCTAGGTTTTACTTCTGTGGTTTTAGACACTGAAATGCCTAAATATTGATTTATTTATTATTTTGTTTCTTGATTTTTCCAGCTCCCAGTAAAACACAATCTATTTCCTTGAAACCTAAAATACCTCTCAGCCCAGAAGTGACACACACCAAACCTGGTAATTACCCTACACTTTTTTGAATATTCCAAAAGTGGGGTCAAGTTTTATGCAATTCTTTGGAGCAAGAATTTCTGGTTGGTATTTTGACATTTGTTACATTTTTCCATGTAAAGTGCAAACATGGAATGAAATGATCTCATCATCAACAGCCACACTGATATCACAGCAGTGCTCTGAGCACTGTGGTGGATTATTATATTCATGATCACCACAGAGAAAACACAGAAATGTAATGAAGTGAATGATTGAGAACTCCCTTGTCTAGTACTGCAAAATAGCTTCCAATACCAATGTTGACTGGAATTCTAATCACATAAACAATAGCCTTTCAGCTGGAAACAAGATAAGTGTTTCTATCTTCTAAGAACTCTGCATTATTTTAGAGCTTCTCAGTTCTCAGGCTAGAAAACCAGAAAGACCCGTATTTTCCTAACGATCCAAGACTTCTAAATTGGTGCTGATTTCTGAACACGGACATCTGTTTACCTCTTAGGAATTTTTAGTGGCGTTTTCCTTTAAAAAAAAAAAACTGCTTTTGCAGGAAGGGATCATTCTATATATATAATTTAAGACATAAAGATTGTGGAATGGTTGGGTGTGGTGGCACACGCTTATAATCCCAGCACTTTGGAAGGCCAAGGTGGGCAGATCATGAGCTCAGGAGTTCGAGACCAGCTTAGCCTACATGGTGAAACCCCATCTCTATTAAAAATACAAAAATTAGCCAGGTGTGGTGGTGTGTGCCTGTAATCTCAGCTACTCTGGAGACTGAGGCAGGAGAATCGCTTGAACCCAGAAGGTGGAGGTTGCAGTGAGCCAAGACCGTGCCATTGTACTCCAGCCTGGGCAACAGAGCAACACTCCACTCAAAAAAAAAAAAAAAAAGATTGTGGAATATATTGAATGACCAAATCTTGGAGTTCTCTAACTATCTGTAATTCATATAGCAGTCTTAAATGTTGTCTTATAAGATTGACTACAAGGAACTTGTCACCACTGAGTGTCATCCTTATCTAAATGTTAAACCATTACCACCAGAAGGAAAATATTTCTCACTATAATATTTAATGGATTTTGAACTTGCATTTTCATTAATGGCATGTTTACAAAGTAGGATTATTAAAGCAAGAGATTTTCTGCTAAAGTGGGCATGATTTATTTTTGCATGAAATGGCTAAGGAAGAAAAATGTAACTGCTCAAAGAAAGAATCCTCATTACTCCCTGAAAAGAAGCAGTGAGATTTCCAGGTGTAGGTGCAGATGGAAGGAAATTGGGGATTAGGCAAAGGGAGTGTAGTTGACACCGTGACCATTGATGAGGTCTCCAAGTCAGAGAAATGGAATGAAAAACTCCCACTCAGAGAGGTTTTTCGGAGGAAGAAACATAGCTAGTAAAACTCAAAGCTTTAACAGTAATTTAAATCAAACCACTGACAGCTGTATGAGAGAAGGGTTTAATACACACTTATTTAAAAATCATGCTTAGAGAGCTTTGGGATAAAGAAGTAACTAGTCTGTATTTTGAACAGAGGGCTATTACCAAGCAGATCATGAAATAGTACTGTTTGTTTGAGTCACCAAATTTAAGCATTTCTCTCCAAAGTAATTATTTCTGTTATTACAACATAAAATTGAAACACATCAAAAAATGCTCCAAATGTTGGTTACAGTTTATATATGATAGGTTACATTGTTCATTTCAGTGGTTTCTAAGAAAAGATTTCTGAGAGGAAATTAATACAAATGAGGAAGAAAGGGTATATTCTTACCATTCTAAGGTGTTTGAGCGAAAAGACTTCTTAATTTGACATTTCCTTTTAAAATGGGAAGAATTACTTGGAGGCTAATGTGTTTACATTCCTTTGATTTCTAAACCTAATCATCAAACAAAAATCCACCCTTCTTCCTCTAACAGCAGTGTAATGACTTCAGAATCCACACCCAGACCTGTGCCAACTCAAGTGGACCTTGAATGGTCCATAGCAACACAGGATGACGACTGGATCTCTGCAAACCATTGCTTTGGTTTGAGCTTCTTACATTTTATTTTATTTATTTTTATTTAGGGCAGACCACCTTTGTGGCTCTCCTAAAGATGTCTGTTTCTAGCCGAGGTTCAGAAGAGCAAATAAACCACCCAAAGCTTTTTGAGGCCTCTCCCAGCACTCTCCTCACACTCTCCTATTTTTCTGTTTCACTTTCCATTACAGGCTGCTTTTCCTTTGGCTTTGCTTGGTGGTTCAGTCAACGAGGAAAAA
Source organism: Cacajao melanocephalus (assembly GCA_963573385.1). Taxonomy (NCBI): domain Eukaryota; kingdom Metazoa; phylum Chordata; class Mammalia; order Primates; family Pitheciidae; genus Cacajao; species Cacajao melanocephalus. The sequence continues at coordinate 51,015 of CAUYLG010036349.1, forward strand.
TCCACATTGATTTGGGCTTGTTTTATAAACACAATTCAGTGCACTTCTCAAAAACCACAGCCGCCTACCATGTCTTAACTTGTCTACCTCATCCAATAGGAATTGTTTCTTTCATGGTTTAATCTTTAATCTTCTAATGGACTGAAAATAAGGGAGTGCCCCCAATTACAGGTGTTTGTTTCATGTAACTGTCTTTCAAGGTGGATACAATTGTAAGTTGTTCTCCTTCCTCTCCATGTATGTGAATCAAATTTGTCTTTGTTTTGTGTGCAGATGAGTGGCTTAGTCATTTACAGACCACTCAGCTTTGTTATGGAACGTTTTGTACCTTTACCCGTAATTCCTTATGATTGTCAAATAGAGGAAGTCTTGTCAGAAGAGATATTCATTTTTACTAAATGTAGACTTTTATGTGCAATTGACTTGGAAGCTTAATCGATGGAGTGAGTTCTATGCCTGTTTGGTTTCAAACTTGGTCAGGAACTCAAAAAGGCAGATTTTTCCTTATAATTTTAAAAGCAACATTCTTTAATTTTTGTGAAGTCTAAAAGATGCAATGAGTAGCAGATCTTATGTTCTTTGTCACACTTGTGGAGGGCAACTTTGTAGAATCAAAAACATGAATCACGACCTTGAAGTTTCAAAATAATGATTTGTTTGCTATCTTTAGGTATGAATGCCTATTTCATATTGATTCTATTTCATGTATTGATATTTATTTTCTTCTTGTCCTATAGCACTGAGATACCTAGACTATACATACACTCTCTTACACATACACACCTACAATTCTTTCTCTTTCTCACACACTCATTTTCTCTCACATACTCTACTCTTCTCTCCTTCCACATGTACTCTTTCTTCTTTCCTCTCTCACACACACACATCCTCTCCCTCCCTCTTTCTTTCCCTCCCTCCTTCTCTCACACACATACTTTCCCTCCTGTCTTCTCTCATACAGCTCACTCACTCACACACACACTCAGAATTTTTACTTTGTCATACGTATTTCAGTCTGACACATCACTACTGCTTTGCCATTCATCTGTTACAATCTATCTCTGCACAAGTTCTTGAGAAATCAGTATTCTGGGCTTTTAAAAACAACTTTTAACTTGCTTCTTTTGCATCTAATTTGCACTGTTTAAAACAGCCTCAACACAAAAATGTTTTGATCACAGATATGCTAATGGATGATAACGCCTTTAAATAGCACCTTATGCTATTATGCATTGCTTTTAGAAATAAAAATTCTCTACATGTATTCTTATATTTCTCAGTTGCTAAAAACTGGTTGCTATATAGAAGCAATTGTTGTTAGTTTCTACATAGAACTCCCTTGTTAAGTAATATCAGAGATAATTCCTGATAAATCTAATGTTAGAAACGTATAAGTAGAAGAATGATTTAAGTTCTATTAAGATGGTCTGTGAGTGCCATGTTGATTCGTTTCTTTCTATAAGAAAAAAGTTCAAGAATCTTAATTTTTTCTTTCCATTTCAAAAATAAACAATTCCTTTTTTATTTTCTTCTTCTTAAACAGTAATTCCTTTTGTTCATAGAAGAATAAGAAACTTACTGGTTAATCTTTTTTAAAGCCAAAATACTGTAACCAAACTACATTCAGCATGAGGTTTAATTTACTGATTGCTAGTCTGAATAAACATTGGAAAGTTTATCAGAATATTTAGATGTTATTTAATTAATATTTTATGAAATCTGAGACTGCTTTTGGACTCATTGGTTTTTTTGGACTCATTGGTTTACCATTCAAATGGGTTAACTTTCATATGTGAATCAATTTGTTTACCAGCAATAGATAGCTAGTGAATACAGGGGGCGTCATATGAACTTGTGGTCCCTTTTGAACCATAAGTTTAATTCTTATCTTTTTGTGAGAGAACGCCAAGTCCAGCCAAGCTGGAGATCGTTGCAAACTAACAGCACAGACACAGTACCAGGGGGTGAGCCTATTGCCTTTTCTGTTTTCTTGGATGAACCTGGCTGTCGTGCAAGAAACAAATGGCAGGTGACAGGACACTCTGAACAGCCTCAGAGAGGCTACCCAGAACTCCCTCTAAGTTAGTATTTCCTCAGCACCAGAGGCAAACCAGAATATCAGGAAATGATGGTAACAGGTGAAAATCAACAACAAAAAGAATTCTCAATTCTTGTGGTTTGTAGAGAGGATGTGGAAGGTTGAACTTCACTGGCATAAGCCAGTAGAACCTAATCATTCACCCAGGAGAGAACGCTGTTTAAAGTAAAGAACATGTAACTTCTATCTTAACTGGTACTCTTCAGCATTGCTTTTGATATTACTTGCTTTTATTACAGCCCCAGAACCTCAGACTCCACTGCCGTCAGAGTCAACAATAGGTAATAAAGCTTTTTATAATGAGTGAAAACAAAATATCTTTAACACTCTCCATGTTCAACTTTGTTCAGCTTTGGGTTTTTAAAAAATATATATTGTTTTCTTTTCTTTCTTTCTTTCTTTTTTTTTTTTTTAAAAAAAAGAGTAGAGTGCAGTGGCGTGATCTCAGCTCACTGCAACCACCACCTCCCAGGTTCAAGGAGTTCTCCTGCTTCAGCCTCCCAGGTAGCTAGGATTATAGGCCTGAGCCACTACACCCAGCCAATTTTTTGTATTTTTAGTAGAGACAGAGTTTTGCCACGTTGGTCAGGCTGGTCTCCAACTCCTGACCTCAGATGATCCACCTGCCTCGGCCTCCCAATGTGCTGGGATTACAGGCGTGAGCCACCATGCCCAGCCCAATATGTCTTAATTGTCCTTCAGTTCTTTTTCCAGCCATTTTTGCCAGAAGATATACTGTCAGCCTGTGCTTGATTTATGCAGAGGTTCTGAGACATCCATGAAAGCAATACTAATTTTAATTTGATACATTCTCTATTTTCCCTCAGTTACATTTTAGGAATATGTCCTGAGCTTGTTCTAACCTGTTTATTGCCAGGGGAGGACCCTGACTTTCATAGGCCGTATTTATGTTTTCTCTTTTGGAGGTTTTTTTCCTTACTTTCAAAACTCTAATTTTTGCAGATTTTCTTGAAAAGCTCTGTGATCTTTACAGATTTAAATATTCTGATGTGTCACTAGGAAATCTCAAAGAGAGAAATAGAAAAACCAACCCCAATCTTTATAGCTTCTTTTTCTTCAAAAGAGAAAAAAAAAAAGTGTTATGGTGCCATCTTAGCCAATAACCCATATTTTCCTTCATAACATGAACTGATGGTTGCTTTATTACAGTCACATATTCCAAATGAGAATCGTGCCTTTTTGTTCCATTTCTCTTTCCAAACTTAACTGACTGGCTACATTTTTTGTTCACTTCTTCAAAAACACAGGAATCTATTGAAGTAGAAAAGAAACTTCATATGTGAATAAAAGTTTCACCTTTATATTTGCTCAACCTAGTAATTAAAAATTAAGCATAATCCATGTTTTAAATACATGTCGTCATTTTTCCTTTGATCTTGATTCTTTCTTGATTTTTTTCACATTGTCTTAGGACCTGAAACACTGGGAACCAAACCTTCAACAACATTAGGTAACAGAGTTATTGAATGGATGACCTTCATTCCTCTTTTCCCGACTGCTGGTATCTGTGTTGACAGGGTTACATTAATGAATTAATACATTAATGCCCATTTGTGTGTGTAAGTGCTTTGTTCTTCAGGAAAAAACAGTTAAGTCCTATAGATACAGTTTATAAACTGTATCTCATTTTTTAAAATTTGCCTTTCCTGAAATAATTATGGAATTCAAAGCCTTCTGCCTATATTGTTGATTTGCGGATATTTTAAACGCTAAGTGAAAAATTTCTGTGTTTGAATCTTAGGCCAAATATATTTTAATTTTTATCCCAAATGGCTTTATAAAAGCAACCTCTCACATGTTCCTGTTGAACGTATGCCTTCAGTATTTTTGAGTGACTGTCTTCTCTAAGCTGTACAAAGTTTTGAGATTTTTCCATCTCAAAATGGAAGAACAGACCTCTTGGACAGTTTATTGATCTTTGACAAAAGTTATTCAAGACCTCATTTAACTAGATAAATAATTATAGAAACTTGCAAAACAGATGGAAATGTGTCCACAGTAAATCAAAGGGCTTAAATGTGCTTCTAAGATGGATGTCATATTTATCATCAGTTTGTAAATCCACCCTTCTTGTATTAACTTGCTAATTTTCTTTCTTCAGCACCACGAAAGACCAAAAGACCCGGTCGTCGCCCCCGCCCACGTCCCCGCCCTAAAACCACACCTAGTCCAGACGTGCCCAAGTTCAAACCTGGTAAATGTGATATTCGCGTTGCAGTTAACGTAGAAAGTGGAATATGGCAGCTTCCGGTTTAGTAGCTGTCACCTACTTGCGCAGCTGGGCTTTAGGAACCGGTGGAATTGACTTTGATGACAGCATCTGTCCTCACTTTCTGTGTTCATTTTTATATATGTACTGTTTTATGTAATATGTTTATACTCTAAGTCTTAGGTACACACAGCAGAAAGTTGGCCCATTAAGTGGATTATGAATGTAAGGCACCTTGAAACCTTAGGAGGTACGTTCATGGCAGCTGAGGTGCAGGGAAGCACCAAGGAGAAAGGACAATAGGAAAAGTAAAAGGGAAAATCACATTCAGAAAAAGTGCATCATTTAGATAGAGTATCCTAGATTGAGGCGTAACGTTTCCCTCCTCAAGATGCCACTTGTTGAAATACTTCATGCTTTTGGTGTTTGCTTCTGTAGCTCTGGAACCTGCCACGATACACCCGGAGCCCTTGGTGCCGACGATGGGTAATTCTGCTCCCGCACCCTGGCCGCGTTCTCGGGCTGTTGCTTTTGCCTTCCCCGTTCTCCGTGACAGGCATGCCTGCAACTCCACCACCGCGTCACCATTTCATCCCACGCTTTTCCCCGCCTTTCCTGTCTGGGTCTGAAGATCCTAAAGATAGGAGAGTTCTAAAACGATCCAGTGTGCTCATTTAGGGAAGGTCTGTGGTCTCGGACACGAACTTCCCGGTTCCCTGCTGACGTCTGTCTTCCCCATGTGTCCTGGGGTTGAGAAAGCCATCGGCTCCCTCTCAGACAGGGACCTCTGTGCTCATCCTGCGCTGAGCAGATGGCAAAAGTTTACAGCAGCACCATGGTTCGCATTTCATTGCTTTACTGATTCAACTTCTAAGACTTCCTTCTTTTTAAAAAGCTGCTTGAAATAATGGCTTCTTCAGTTTTTCTGTTTCTTTGAAAAACGTTTTTGAGTAGGTTTGGATAACTAGAGGCACCAAGATTGTTCTTGGTCTAGAGTCCAATGTAAAACTAGTGACGGTCTTTGGAACTTGAGAGCATTAAAAGTCCCAAGCTGGTTTTATTGTTTTTAGTACTAATACTGTTGGATTATAATCATTTTATTATAGTTTAACTCTCAAAATCTATCACGACTTGACTTTGGAAAATCCCAGACATTGGCAGCCATGTAACATTATTTTTCCCATGTGTAATTTTAAGTGTTTATGGATTAGTTCCAGATCACCTCCTAAGCAATCAGATTTCTACCTTGCTGTTTTTATACTGAAGAAGACCTTTCCATCAAAGAAATAGTACTTTGTCTATTTTGATATTATTTATATAGGAAAAACATCTTATAACAGTTCTTATTACTTTTGCCCAAAAACACATTTACTGATCGTTTTTCCTTTCAGGAAAAACTAATTATGCTAGTGTGTAGTTAAAATGGAGACCCTTTTCACCCTTCCCACACTGAAGAAATTTTTATACATTCATTGAATCTGTATAGTGTCTTTGTTCAGCCTACTTGCCCTTAATTTTCACAGTGACGGCCATGACCCATTTTGCTAATTTTAATACCTTTTTCTGTAGCCTCAAAACCATCCGAGAGTCCTAAAACCACACACAGACCAGATGCACCTCAAATTCAGCCTGGTAATCACGACTTTCAATGCCTTGATCTATAAATAAGAAAACAACGTGTAAGTAACATTAATCTTCACATTCACAGCTTGGCTGTAACACTAATTATGGCACTCTAATTTTCTTCAGGTTCAAAACCACCAAAACAATTACTTCCTAAACCCCAGACCACAGCAGAAGCAGGCATGCCACCAACTAAATCCGGTAAACATAATTTCCAGTGCTTTAGCTTAACAGGATTTTCTCTGGAAGCATTGCTGAAAATGTTTACAATCTGTCATATCATATAAATCATAGAAACCCAAATACTATAATTTTGTTCATTATCTTTTCCAAGCAGCCACACTGATGTTTTAAGTACTAAATGAACAAGTCAATATGTAGAAAATTAGTAAATTTTATACCTGATTTACTGGCATTTCATTTTTTAAAAGCATTTTTAGGTCTATTTTCTGAATTTGTAACGAACAGAAGCCTGAGTTTTCTGTGTGTGAAACATTTTTGAAAGTGATTTTAGTAACCACTGTTAGCCAGTACACACAGAAGGCTGACACTGCTCTTCATTTATAGGCACAACTGAGAAGAAGGCTTGCCAGTCAGGGATTGGCTTCCTCTAAAATACTCTGTGGACATTTTATTTTATTCTGTTTCTCTATTTAGAGATGAAGTCTCACTCTCACACAGGCTGGGGTGCAGTGGTGTGATCTCAGCTCACTGCAACCTCTGCCTCCTGGGTTCATGGGATTCTCCTGTCTCAGCCTCCTGAGTAGCTGGGACTACAGGCGCATGCCACTACGCCCGGCTAATTTTTGTATTTTTACTAGAGACAGGGTTTCACCACGTTGGGCAGGCTGGTCTCAAACTCCTAACCTCAGGTGATCCTCCCACCTCGGCCTCCCAAAGTGCTGGGATTACAGGCATGAGCCGCTGTACCCGGCCAATATTTTAAACTGGAAATATTAATTGAGTAATTTTTCTAGCCACATAAGAAGATATTTATATAACAGTTCTCCAACTCCAGCTGTTTTGCAGTTAAAATTTTCTCCTGAGCTTCCAATTGGTATAAAATTTTAATTTGCTAAGAAGCATCTCACATAATAAGTAAGCCTATCAAGAAGGCAGTGTGCAGGCCTGACGCGGTGGCTCAGGCCTGTAATCCCAGCACTTTGGGAGGCCGAGGCGCATGGATCATGAGGTCAAGAGATCGAGACCATCCTGGCCAACATGGTGAAACCCCGTCTCTACTAAAAATACAAAAATTAGCCGGGCATTTGGCACGCGCCTGTGGTCCCAGCTACTCGGGAGGCTGAGGTGGAAGAATCGCTTGAACCCGGGAGGCGGAGGCTGCAGTGAGCCGAGATTGCGCCACTGTGCTCCAGCCTGGCGACAGAGCAAGATTCCGTCTCAAAAAAAAAAAAAAAAAAAAAAAAAGGCAGTTTGTATTAACTGAAAATATCTGTGTCCTTTGATGAATTAAACACCAGTTAGCACCCAAAAGTTTACACCTCCTTGCTTTTATTACTTATATCTGTTTATTTTTTATGATGCAGTCTCTGAGCCTGTTCCATTTGAAACTGAAGCTCCCTCGATGACCGTAGGTAATGATGCTTTCTTCCTTCTATGCCCTTGTTTCTCTGAGCTTGCCCCTCTCATCTCTTTTTTCATTAGCTATAGTATGCACAGTGGTCATTCACCACTTTTTTACATTTTTAAAAATTGTTTACTGTTTTCAGCAGGGGCCTTTTTAACATCATTAGACATTCTTACATCTGCCGCTCAGCTTGTAACACATAAATGTTATTCTTTCTTCGGTGGCCTTCAGAGACATTCAGATTGCTTACAGCACTTGATGCTGTCAAGAGCCACAGGCACTCTTGTCTATATGCATCTTTGGAACCAGAAAAGTATTTGAAACCTCTGCTTCTGTGTGTGTGCGATTTATGGATGTGGGAGGGAAGCGATGAAAAAGCTGGTTGGAGTTTGTCCTCGGTGTGTTTATAAGGAGCTCATGATGTACGTAACTCTTTCTTGCAAAAGTCCTTTCTTCTTGTTCCACATTATTCATATGCAAATTGATCTTTCTGTTGCTAACTTCCTCTTATAATGCAAAATCCCAAGCAAAATAAGGATTCCCTGTTTTGTTTGAAGGCAATCGATTATAAATCTTGTTGTCATCCTGTTGTCCTGGCTTCCTCCATATCTTCTATTATATATGCCTTTAGTTCTGAAGATGCTCTCAGGGGTGGCTTAAGCGAACTTTGTGCTATCACATCCTGAGCAATAAAGTCAGTCAGTCTCTCTGTAAACGCCTAAAGAGTTTTTGAGGATAAGATGTTTGAATGTTACATTTAGCCTTCTGGGTGTAGTGAAAGGTAAATGGAGATGCTAATACCGGAGAGTTATAATTCTTTATTAATTTTATATCTATGTATAATCCATTGCAAAATACAGAAATCCTGTTTATCTAGACAAAAAGTTGAATTACTGCCTTTTAGAACTTTTTCTTAATTATCTGTTTTCTACTTGAATAATTATCTTCTAATTAGCCATTTGAACTAAATGAATAAGGAGGCAGAGCAAGAAGCAATATCACATTTATTACAAATAAAAGGTATAAGACTTTTTCACACCTCTCACAGATCTCCAGTAAATAGACTGATTGAGACATTTTGAAACATTTTTCTAATTCTCCTCACAATCACCACTCTCAAAACAAATTAATAATAGTGGTGAAAACTTTTCAAGTACCAACAGAAGCTTTTATGACAATTTTTTAGAGTACTTTAAAAGTACATATTGGACAGCTAAGATTATCTTGCAGCCAGGTTTTCTATGTTATTGGAATCAGATAATGAAATACAGGAAAATATTTTCATTGCCTTATAGGGATGCAAAGGGTGTGGCTATTTTATGAGATAAATGGTTATAGTATGGGTAGTTATGGGAAAACAAATACTATTTTCCCAGAGTTCAGAAATGCATTTTAAACATTAAAGGGTTAAGATTCATTTTCAAAATAATGTTCTTTTCCTGTATGTCTTAATCTCCATTGTTTATTGTTTTGCTTTTGGTTAGTTCCCCCCACAGACATTGAGCCTGTAACTGTGAGAACTGAGGCTCCGGTGACAACGTTAGGTAATGACCTTTTATGTCTTTATGAGGTTTTTTCTGCTTTTTGTCTAGTCTATTCCGTCACTGTTGGGGTCAAGGGTTTTTTCTTTCATACGATTTTCTCATCATCCTCTTGTCATTGAACCGTATTCTTTATCTTGAGTGTATTGAAAATGCTTAGGCCGGGCGTGGTGGCTCACGCCTGTAATCCCAGCACTTTGGGAGGCCGAGGCGGGTGGATCACGAGGTCAAGATCGAGACCATCCTGGTCAACATGGTGAAACCCTATCTCTACTAAAAATACAAAAACTAGCTGGGCATGGTGGCGCGCGCCTGTAGTCCCAGCTACTCGGGAGGCGGAGGCACGAGAATTGCTTGAACCCAGGAGGCAGAGGTTGCGGTGAGCTGAGATTGCGCGATTGCGCTCCAGCCTGGGTAACAAGAGCCAAACTCCGTCTCAAAAAAAAAAAAAAAAAATGCTTAAAACAAGTTACTTGGTTATAAGCCCATATGCCGCTAGGGAACAGCACCTGTGTCCCATTTTCCCCATATTATCCAACTTTACTAATGCTTGACAGAGCCTGCAGTTCTGCTCACGTAGTATTCTGTGTTGAAGCTGAATATTCAGATACAATTAGGAATGTCTGCCTGATGAATATCAATTACAATTCTGTGGGCATCTTACTTTCTGTTGTTTTAAGATACACAGGGAATTTTTATTGCCTACCATTTTAGAAACTGAGATGTGCTCATACTCATAATTTTTAATGGGATGTGTCTGAGCCAAGTAATTTCTAAGTATGCTCTCCCAAAAGCAGGTGGGCCTGGGTGCCTCTCTGATGTGATGTCTGTGTGCCTGTGTCTGACTTCCCTTGGTTCTGGGCCCTCTTCAAAAATCCTATACCAGCAACTAACAATAAAGCCGAAGTTTATTTTTAAAAATTACTTTTATTCCATCTGTCTCAAAAGACCTGTCAGTAGACCAAATATATATATATATTTGCATATAGATGATCAGAAGAAAATTTCAAACCAAAGAGACAAATTTCTCAAGGCTTAAGAAAACTATAGAAAACCTAGAGTCATGTGTAATCGTTTCATTGGCTTCTGGAGTCATAAGACCTCAATAATCAGTTTCCTTTCTTTAGCTCCAAAAACAACACGAGCAAGAACACGTCGTCCACGTCCCAAACATAAAACCACACCACGCCCAGAGACACCGCAGACCAAACTAGGTAAATAATATGTGGTTCCTTGTTCCTGTGGCATCCCGCTGGATGTGGTATGGGGGTGGCAGTTTAACATGCCACCTTATAACCCATTTGACCCTTGGGGTGAAGGCCCAAGTCACGGAAAGCAGCCGCTGACAACACAGTGCTCTGCTGATACCTGTAACTTCCTCATGCTTCTTGCGTGAGGACCTCCTTGGTGCCTGGGTATTTCGTTTGCTTCTCTGATGCTCAATTACATTTTTCTCTTTGTATCCTCAGCCCGGCAAAAAATTTCCCTGATTAGGTATCTAGTTAGCATATTTAGTTCAACCCGTCACACGCTTTGAACGTTTGCCTCTGTGAAGAATGTTTCAGGAAAAAAAAGCAAATGACTTACCTGAGTTAAAAGAAGCTGCCCTTTTGTGAGACTCTTCATAATAGATATACATGAAGAGGAGTGGGAGGAAAAGCAAACATTTATTAAATCTTACCAACTGTTAGGCACATAGTTAATTCTTAGAGAAGTAAAAACATCTGTGGGCTGATAAGTGTAACGTGGACCTCTAGGGAGAACTCCATTTCTACAAAAAATTCAAGAAAAATTAGCCAGGTATGCTCACGTGCACCTGTAGTCCCAACTACTTGGGTGACTGAGGTGGGAAGATCACTTGAGCCCAGGAAGTTGAGACTGCAGGGAGCGACGATTGCATCCTTGCACGCTAGCCCAGGCAACAGAGCAATAGCTCCTCTTGTGGACCTTGAAATTTGTAGAGCCTGTAGATTTATTGGTAGTTGGGCAGGAATCACATAAACAGAGGCAGGAATGTGTCATGCGAGGGTGACATCGGAAGCACAGGAACTGCAAATGCCACCCGATTGTGAGAAAGGCAATGTTCTTTCAGTTGGACAGTAGTGCTCCTTTTGGTGGGTGCACAATGCCTGACTTCGATGACTGGATTTGAGCCAGTTGGCTCCAGCATGCTCTCCTATCCTAGGGGTTGGGCCTTTTCCATCCTGATAACGGAGATGCACTAACAAGTTTGATGGATTGAATGACCTTCTATATCTGGCTCTTTGTATGCCTTTGTTTGAACAGAGGTCTTGGGCTTTTTCCAAAGTGTACTCTCAACAAAAGAGCATTGTCTATTTTAGTCATTCATCACTGTATCTGCTTAAACATATCAGTAATTGCATCGATCATGAACTTGGGCTTTGTTTTCCAATTTATAGTGTAATTATACTTTCACATTAATTTTTCATAATTTTTAAATATAACATTAGATGTCCTAAGATTTTTCTAAGCAGGGTTTTCTGTTTTCTACTGTATTATCAGATAATATAAAAATAAGAAAAACTGGTAGTTAACCACGTTACAGATGCTAAGGTTATATCTGTTTCATAAAAACAAATAAATATGTACCCTTACTTGAGAACTTCAATGTTTGCTTTGTGGCTGTGGAACCAATGCGATAATGGTAAAGTTCACTTTTCGGGAGAATGATGGCTTTTCTCATGTGTTTTAACACTTCTTTCTAAAATTGCTTTTGATCATTTCTTGCTACAGACTTTGGACCTATTACTCCTGGGACATCTTCAGGTAATGACTCTCTATGTCCTTCAGCAGGTGCTTTTTCTTACTCATTGTCGGATTTAGCTATGGTTCCATGTAGGTGATGGGACCATCTTTTGCTGTCATCTCATTACAGTATTCAACTTAAAATATAGGAAGCTTTCTTTTTAACAGAAATATGCAAAGACCTCATTCAAGACAGCTCTCTGCTCCATAGCTCAGCTTGAAATTGTGTCATGTCTATCTGAGTCTCTGAACAATACTGTCTGTCAGAGCCAAGATCCAACTACAGTTCCCCATATAGTCCTCATTTAGAGCACCAACATCGTATCAAATGATAACATTATGAAGTTTCCTTATGCATCTTTCTGTTTCTCAAGTTCTATATAATTTTTATTTTTTGCTTTATTGATGTTTCAGTGAATTTTATATACTTAGTCTAGTGAATTACCAAGTGGAAAATTTGCCCAAGCCTAGTTATAAGTGAATAGTGTCGGGTTAAGCAGTGATTTGAATTAGGGACACTTTTAAGAAAATAATGATAGTTTCTAATGTTTGTTTCTTAAATGTAATTATATGTATAATTTTTGTCTCTGGAGAACTTTCAGTTATGAAAGAAAACCTATTAAGATACTGAAGGAGAAAATTTCAAGCCAAAGTGACAACGTTCTCTCGACTCAGGGTCTGACCTGATCTGTGCTACAGGCTGTAATACAGAAGTTTCTTTATACATCCCTTATACATGTCCCTTTCTATTTTTTTCCTTTTCCTGGTTTCTATTTTTGTCTTTTTTTATTCTATGTACAACCATTCCCAAACATGGGCCTTTTTAATCTGCCTGTCATTTGTGTTACTTTGTTAATGTATGAGTAATATTTTAGCAAATTACTTGGCAGATAATGTGATTGATGCTAGTAAGTTTAAAGGCTAGTAGGTCTAGTATTTAGAAACGTGGGGCTATGTCATCCTATTCATAGTGAATGGAGGCATCAGCACCATATTAATGCTGAATTTTCTTCCTTCAGCTCCAACAACAACAAAAAGAACCCGTCGTCCACATCCCAAACCTAAAACCACGCCCCACCCAGAAGTACCTCAGACTAAACTGGGTAAATACGTAGTTTCTCTTTTATAGAATCCAAGCAGTCTACCACGATTAGGACTGTAAGTTCTATGTACATAGGATACATTGGATCATGCCCTATATATCTCTTAAGAGTAAAAGCTACTGGTTAGTGAGGAGAACATGAATAGCTTAGCACCTCTTGCTTTCTTTATAGGGATCTTCTCTGTTGGTGATTGTTTACTTTTCTTGCTATTTTATTTCATTCCTGTCTTAAAGATAAAGCTGCTCAGTATTGAGCCAGTACCATCATTTAAAAAAACTACTTTTATTAAGTCCCTTCTAATTCCCCAAAGCCATATTAGTCCATACATCAGAAGTGGGAAGATGTTTTCCTTCCCAATCAGTTTGCACTGTAGTTGTAAACAAAAGCTGTTCTTACATAACCAGGTGGAAACGAATACGAGGCAGCACATTTATGCAAATATTTCTTCCATGGTATAAATGCTACCTCCTAGAAGCATGGCAGATATTTAGAGGAGGAAAATGTCCAGGATAATTAGAAACCAGTATAGAAACTGGATGAGTAGAGGATGAGGAAACAGTGGCTGATAAGCAGGGAATGTGTTGAAACTGACTCACCAGGATAACTCACAGAGGATAACTCGCTGATACCCTCCTCTTCAGTGATGAATTAAAGGGGACTGGGATGTCTACGCAAGAGCTTAAATTTGATCTAAGGGCCAGGCGCAGTGGCTCATGCCTATAATCCCAGCACTTTGGGAGGCCAAGGAGGGTGGATCACTAGGTCAAGAGATCGAGACCATCCTGGCCAACATGGTGAAACCCCGTCTCTACTAAAAATACAAAAATTAGCTGGGTGCGGTGGTATGCGCCTGTAGACCCAGCTACTCGGGAGGCTGAGGCAGGAGAATTGCTTGAACCCGGGAGACGGAGGTTGCAGTGAGCCAAGATCGCGCCACTGCACTCCAGCCTGGTGACAGAGCAATACTCCATCTCAAAAAAAAAAAATTTTTGATCTAAGGGGCTTCAATGATTCCTACTTCTGCACAGGATAATGCTTTTTCTGTTCATTGGCCTGGTATCGTTACCCAGGCCAATGATACCAAAACTGAGAGTTGGTTCTTGAGCTACTTATGTTAACAGCTGTATTTACTAAAGACTTAGTCTCTTAATGAGGGTAGTCTCAGCTTCCTTTTGGGTGTTAATGTGTGTGGTACACAAACTCTAGGCAACCCCCCCCACCACCACGCCCCCCCATCCCGCCCCCACAGATAATTCCTTGCCCCTGGGGTTAACACCTTTATATAATCCATCGACTCGCCCTCCCTCTCTCCCTCCCTGTTTCTCTCTCCCTTGTGCTAGCATGGCAGACACACTCCCAACACATGGACCTATTCAAGGGAGTGACACCCGTCACCTTTGCCTTATTTTATTGGTTAGAAAGATGTCAGAGATCCAGCACACATTCAAGGGGAAGACATGACACAAAGGTGTTAACACCAGAGGCAGAAATCACCAGGGGATCACTGTAGGGGCTGTCTGCTACGCTGTGTTTACTTTCAAACCTAAATGTTTGTTCTAGCTATCATTATTGAGTACTGCTTATAATGAGTGCTCTACTGTGTTGTGTTATGCTTTGTTTTTTTGACTTCCACGAAAGTTCTAGTCTTTACCATATCTTTTTCTAAGAAAATGACTAGCCAGATTTTCTAGTGTTCATTAGAATCAAATGGTTAACCAACAACAAGATCTTACTGTTGACGTCAGTGAGATGCTCAGCAAAGTCCAAAGGCTATTGCTGACCATCTTCTGAGTCAAATGAGTACCTGATGAAGGTTTGGAGAAATATTCAAAAGAAAAAAAATACAGCCACTTTCTTTTGAGTTATGATGTTAAGAATTAGTTTTGCAGCCTTGAAAATCTTGTTTTTAGTGGTAAGATAAATGTTCTGACATTTCATGCATTCACAAAATCACTTTGGTTTCTTTTATTACTTTTGATCAGTTCCTGCCACAATCCTCGAACCAGTTCTTAGAACTGAGGCTCCAGGCACAACAGTAGGTAATGGCACGTTATGTCCATCAGCATCTGCCTCTCCTCATTTCCAACCCATTCATCACCATCATAACCACAGCTTCTCTCATTTCACAAGGCTTCTGTGTCATCCTCTATCATTCAATTACTTCTTAATAGATGTAAGAGTATTAAAACAATTTCTTGTTGGTAAGAGAGCTAAGCATGAACTTAGGGTCAGTTTATATATCTGCAATGTAATGACTTTGAATTCCCCACATCTTGCTCCCACATAACATTTTAACCACATTCTTTGTTACTGAGTTTCACATTTAATCACTGGAGGGTGGAGGGGAAGGTGTCTGTCCCTGATCTAGGCTGAGTAAATCAGCACAACTATTAGGACGGTGTGACAGTTCTTTTGCAGATCTGAATTTCTACATTTTTACTAGGCGTGATTTTTTTTGTTTTGCCATTTGGGGTAATGATGTGTTCTTGTTTCCCAAGTAAAGAGTAAAATATGCCCAAGGTTGGTAAATTTATAAGCATCATCACTAATATAAAATCGCCTTATACCTACCCTCATCACTGCCGTAACTCAGCAAGGTTTTAGAACTTGTTTTTCATTCAGGAATCCCTGTGAGAAGCTGCTTGAAATATCGTCAATAGATAAACTCATGTTTCTATGTGGTTTTTGTTCTTCAGAAAAAAACTACATGATAAAAAGAGACACCTTATTGAAATAGGGGCAAATATTTCAAACCCAAAAGAAAAATTTCCTGGAACTCAAGAAATTATAAAAAGTATAATCTTATCCACAGCTTCCGGAACCAAATATGCTGTATTAACCTGAAGTTTTCTTCCCTCAGCTCCCAAAGTGCCTCAACGAACTCACCCTCCACATCCTAAACCTAAAACCACACCGAGTCCTGAAGAGCTTCAGACCGATCTGGGTAAATATGTAGGTCATACTTGAGGAATCCTAGCAGCCCACCCCAGTGGGACCCAAAGAGAATGAAGTAGCAGAGGGCCAGTAGCTGATTCCACATCAGACCAGGCAGTGAGGAATAGGACTGGGGAGATGATGTGGTAGCCAGATTCCTTATGCTTCCCTCTCAATGTCTATTTAATTTACTTCTCATTCAGTTCTCTTCATCCTTTCAATGTTGAATGTATGATAAACTGAAATAGCTAGAGAAATGAGCACATGTTCATGCAAGTGGGAGATTATTTCTCGGTAACTGTAAGAGTCATTTAAGTCGCAAATAAGGATCTAAGGCAGGAGTTGGCAAACGTTTTCTAGACAGAGCCTGATAGTAAATTTTCTAGGCTTTCTCGGCCATATAGTGCCTGTAGCATTTTCTTCTTCTTCTTTTTCCAACCACTTAAAAACAGAAAAATCATTCTCAGGGGAAAATTATTCTGGGGGAAGAGTAATGGAGAAGTTCAGAAAGGCAGGGGATGTATGGAATCCAGTCTGAAGAGGCAGTTTCTCTGAACACTGGAGGTTGTCAGGCTTCCAGGTGTTGATCAGAACATTTCTTTGAGGTGCCTTCACCTAAGTGAGAAGGGGTCTTGAATGCTGGCCTAAGGAGTTTGGATTTTATGTAGGAATCTTCCGCATCTCTGTACGGTCGGGCTTTCTCTGGGTGTTGCCCAGCTGTATGTCATGGACTGAGTGCTAGCCCTCTCGCTCTCTGAAGTACTCAAGTTGGACAAAGCTCATGGTCTCATTCCAAAGATGAGTTTTCAGCAAAATGTGTATGGTCTGTTATGCTCTATTAGTTAGGTTCAGATCACCAAAGAATGAGAAAAAGTCCTGGGGCACTCCACATGGACCGTTATCTGAATTATCTGAATACAAAGTGAATGACCATTCCTCCTAAGAGATGAATTGGTACCCAAGGACGGAGGTGCCATTTCCTCTCAGCTCAGGAGGCTAATTGTGTTTGCTTTGTGCTCTGGACAGATATATCGTGACCTGGTGAATTCTTTTTGAATGTTCTGAGTTTTTATAAATTTGTAATGTTTTGTTGATGTCATCTTTATTATTTTTGGCCAGTTCCTGCTACAATCTTTGAACCAGTTTCTCCTATAAAAGAGGCTCCAGGGACAACATTCGGTAATGCCACTTTCTGATCTTGAGCAAGTGCTTTTTCTCCTCAGTATCAAGCTTATTCCACTGTATATTGCCATTCAATTACATTTTTTGTTTTATGACGGCTGAACGTACATAAAACAAGTTGCCTCTTGCTCATAAGAGAGCTATGTATGAATCTAGTTTGGGATCTTTTCCTGCTCTGTAACTTAAAATTGTTTTTGTATCATCTTGTTTTCGACTTAATCAGAGTTCTCTATTAAGGGAAATTTCATATGTTATCGGGAGGGTCTCACCTGATCTATGCTAACCAGGCTGTAATATAGAAGTTTCTTTATACATCCCTTACACATCTCCCTTCTTATGTTTTTCCTTTTCTTTGGTTTATGTTTTTGCAGTTTTTTAAAATCTTATATACAACGATTCCCAAACATCTACCTTTGTAATCTGCCTGTTATTTGTGTCATTTTGTTAATGTATGAGGAATATTTTTAGTGAATTATCTAGCAGATAATGTGATCAAGGCTAGTAGGTTTAAATAATAAACCCCATCCTTAGTATATAATCCAATTCCCCTTAGTCTCCATCATAATTTGGATGATTTATAACCTTTTTAATCCAGACAGGGCACTCTAGGAGAATGTGACAAACATATTAATCCTAAATATCTGAATTAATAACTTTAATCTGTCAAATTTGCATATTTGCAGGTTTGTTATTGAAGTATCTTAAATAACAGAAGGAAATTGAAGTAGGAGCAAAATTTTTGCTTTAGAAAGATACATTTTCTGAAGCTCAGGAAAGTCTACCAAGCTTTAGAAAAGCTAAAGAAATTTTTTTAAGCCTATAATGTACAGAAGAATAAGATTTAAAATAACTAATGATTATCTTTTTCTACCTCCAAAAACCTCCCAGTGAACATACCATTCACAGCACAATCTTAATACCACTCCGTGTCTGGCTGCTCCTGACACTATACCAGATAGATATAGGGTCTTTGGTTTAAGGAGCCTGGGAGCTTGTTGTTGATAGAAATAATAAACTCACATACCCCTTAGTGAAGGAGTCCAGAAGGTTGTTACCCCTCATGGTTGGCAAGGAGTCAGTTTAGAAGAGAGCTGCAGGGTCTTCCCTTTGTGTGTAGTAGGAGACATGTTTTACTTCACAGTTCGCAGGCTAGTTAAACACAAAAACTTTTCCCACATGAAAAGCCTAGAGAATGAAAATAAGCCAGGGTGTTTTTTTCAAATTAAAGATTTTTCTTGGGAATATAAATGTTAAGTGTTAGACATATTATAGGGTCTTAAGGTGAAAAATGAAATTGGGTTTCAGCAGAGCCAGGAAAGAGTTTGGATCTTGAAGTCGCATCACAATTTGCACAAATAGGAAGGCGAGAATGAACAAAGATGAAAAAATTGGATCTATGTAGAGGTGACCTGAGGAGGCAGACATCCTCCTTCTAGGGCCAGCCAAAACATTTTTTTGGTAATTCTGTATTTGGATGACACTGTGGAAAGTGGAAGGAGGGCTTGAATGTCTTACTCATTGAGTCTGACATTGTTCTCATGAGCATCAAAAATCTTTTTTCCACACTAGATCATGTTTCCCCTCTGCTAAGCATGGACAGTGATTTACTGGATGCCACAGACTGAGTGGCCACCCCTTACCCAGTCCTCCTGAGTGCCTTTGTTTGCACAGAAGTGAAAAGTTCTTTCCAAAATGGAGTTCCCAGCAAGATCACCAATCATTTTTAGTGATTTGTGTGATGACCATTTAGATATTTCATCATTGTTTCTGCAACCATAATTTGATAAACATATATAGTACATCTTCTCTTTATTCAGCATCCACTAAAGTGCAAACCAGTTTTTCACATGCTGCTTAGAATTATTAGAAACGTACTAAGAAAATGCCTTACAGCATCCTAAAGTCTTCTGTATTATATTCAGATAAACACCATAACTAGAGGAATTGTTTGCCTCGTGGTGCTAAATTACAGAGACCGAAGGTGATGAGGATCTCATGAGATGGTATAATTGGTATAGTTTGGCCAAGTCTAGACAAAAGAAAATTTCCTTTTGAAAAAGGGCTGCCATTACAGAGCAGTATAGATTAGGTGGAAGATCAGTGTGTCTCCAAGTGTGCTTTCTCTTAAGGCCTCTCTCCTTGTCTTGCAGGTGGCCGCCTTCTGACCATATCCTCACATGTCCTTTTCTCTGTGTGTGCAGCGCATGTGTCTTTTTCATATAAGTCCATGAGTCCTGTTGAAGTGGAATCCCACCCTTATAACCTCATTTAACCTTCATTATCTTTTTAAAGGTCTTACTATGAGGATTAGGGCTTTGAATATGAATTTGATGTGTTAAGGGAGGAGTGGAAATATAATTCAGTCCTAACGCCCTTCATCCAGAGATGTTTAATTATCCTAGAGGCCGTGTTACGCAAGCATGGTACGTTTTGTTGTGAATACTGTAGCTCTCACACATATTTTACAATCTCTTTTGTTTATCTTATTACTTCAGTTCCTGTGACAGACCTCGAGCCTGTTACGTTTAGAACCGAGACCCCTGCAACAATCTTAGGTAACGACCCTGCCATTACCTGGCTGTTTGCCAAGTGCTTTTGCTGCTGCTTGTACGGTCCTTTCAGTCTCGTAGCTATAATATGGCGTGTCTTCCTCTACAAAATAGCAAATACCACTGCCTGTGACCGTTCACTATTTCTATTATCTGAAGAATACTGAAGCCTCCTAAAAACAAGTTTCCTATTGTTTTTATGAGAGCCAGGCATGAGCTTAACTCAAAACATTTACCTGCCATGTGGCACATTGGAAATTGTCATGTCATCTCATGCATCATTTAACAGAGTTCTGTGTTAACGCTGAATTTAAAACAAACTGGGATCTGTTTCATATCTGAGCTGATCAGCAATAACAGCTACTCTTACTCTCCTTTGCACATCTGAGTTTTTAGATTAAAAAAAAATTGCCCAGTATGTTTGTTTCTTTATTGGTACTTTAAGTAATGATATGTTTTATTACTAATTTGACAATTAGGGAATTACTGAAGTCTGAAAAATTATAAGCCTCTTCCTTAAGGTGACCCTGACTTCCTGTCCCTTCTCATTGAGTACTCTGCCTCTATCATTTTTTTCCCCAGCAAGGAAGTTCTGTAAATTTCTCAATACAAGTGCTAATCTTCATTCCTTGGGTGAGCAATTCTACTGTATACATGAATTTTCCTGAAAAGTACCATAAATAATAAAAGGACACATCGTTATAAAAGGAATAAAAAAGTAAAACTAAAAACAACTAAAGTTCCTGGAAGTATAGGACATCTGACAAGTTTTGGAAAAACCCTTTCTCAGTGTCCAGAATCATAAGACCTAGAGTAACACAAGGCTTTTTCTTCCTTCAGCTACCAAAACATCAAAAAGAACCCGCCCTCCACGTCCCAGAATTAAAACTACACCGAGCCCTCAGGCACCTGAGACCAAACCCGGTAAATGTGTGATGTCTTGGTTAGGGGTGATCCCTCACAACCTGTCACAGTGGGGACCGAGGCAGTGCCAATGCTGAGCAGCAACAGCTCTTATTCTCTCTAAGCACAGGGGCATGAGGCATCATCAGTACCGTCTCCTCTGCTCAGCTTTCAAGGAGAATAATGTGTGGGTGAGACCCAACTGGTACCAGCATGTCTCATTATTTCTATGTGAGACTCTTCTTTGAATCTACATAGTTAGTATATTTCTTACTGTCAGATCCCATTCACATCTTAAAGGTAGAAAATGTTTAGCAGAGCGAACATATTCAGTCCAGGTAAACGTAATTGTAAGTGTCTTGCATATTCCCATTCCCACATTGGACATTGGCAAGCATAGGTGACATGCCAGCTGTAGGAGAGCTATTTTATTGCAGAAACAGTGGAGTTGAAGATGTGTTTGGCTGACACAAACATAAAGTGATGATCATAGGTTTTATCTCAAAGGAAAAGATCGAGGTGGGCTGGACTTGGACCTTGGGCCCACTGAGGATTTGGAGGAATGGAGGGAAGAATGAACTAGGGCAGAAGGACCACATGTGTTGGGTCAGCTAGAAAGGCAGTCTAGTCTAGATGGACTCCTTCTAGATGGTCATATATGACTGTCAATGATGGTGCATTTAGAAGGATTCTTGAAGCCAGATGAAGGAGGATTTTTGAGGACCTAATTCAGAAGCTTAGATTTGATAGAGACATCAAAAGTCTTTGATTTCCACTTATTCTGGGCTGAGGGCAGACAGATGCTCTACTGATTATTACAAACCGAGTGATCACGCTGTTCAGAATTAATTAGTTAAAAACCTAATAGAATTTCATGTTGATTTCTTTAAGCTAGTCAAGATAGCTCAAAAGCTAAGCCTGAAACTCATCATCCCTATAGTTTGGCCATATCATCAATGAACATACACACTCTTCCCCTCAGTTAAGAAGTAAATTTTTTTCTTTGTTTCTCTGGAAGAATTCACAGACTAGTAAAATGTGTTTGCATGTGAGTGTTCTAACTTCTCATATGTTTAAAAATCTCTTTGATTTACATGTCGTTTTGGTCAGTTCCTGCCACAGTCCTAGAACCTGTCACTCTTAGACCTGAGGCCCCAACAACATTAGGTAACGTGGATACACTGTGTTTTCGACAAGCTTTCTTTTGCTTATTGACAAACGTAGAGTTTCAATTTGTGTCATGTGACAACACTGTCATTCTTGATGGCCATTGAATTATATTCTTCTTGAAATTATGAAGACTCTTAAATTAACTGTTTTTAAGAGAAGCAGTCATGCATGAATCTACTTGAGGACATTTATTTGCCATATGACCTGTAAGCAGTGTTTGTGATAAAGCTGTGTTTCAAACACACCAGTGGGTCTCTAGCTCCTACCCGGACAGAGAAAGCTATTAACTCGCATAGAGCCAAGAGGACTCAGTGTGCATCTAAATTTCTAACCTTTTTTCTATTTGCATAGAAATGTATTATTTTATCTCTAATAAGGTCATAATATGTTCTGATTTTAAAAGTTCTACAGAATATGTGCCAAAAATTGAAAGATTAAGTTGTAAATCTCAGATTTAGTAGAACTGTCTTTCATTATCCATTAAAATTTGGCAATAATACTTAACTTTTTTGGTGCCCAGGAAGGCTACCCTATGAGATTTCCATTCAAATTTCTAATCTTTATTTCTTGAATTAAAAAGTGATTTTTGTCTTAAGGAGCTTTCCGTGATAAAAGAAACTTGAGGAGTGTATGTGACAAACATCTCAAAAGGCAAATATCTATCAAGCTGTAGAAAGTCCTGTTTTTACCTTGCACACATTCCAGAATCACAGATCACGTAGTTTTGTAGTAACCCAAAAACTTCTTCCTTCAGCTTCCAAAACATCACAACGGACACGTCGTCCACGTCTCAGAACAAAAACCACACCACGTCCTGAAGCACCTGAATCCAAACCAGGTAAACCATGTGTTCCTGGTTTAAAGAGTCCCTGCAGCCTAAGCCAGCAGGGTATGAAGAGTAATCCCAGTGGTTGGGAGTAACCAGTACACCCCTATGAGAGGGAAGCCACAGCTCATGGTCAGCAGCAGTCCCCACTGTGTGGATGTAAGAGAAACACTGCTGGGAGGTCCGTGGAGCGGCTGAATGTCTCATGCTTCCTGTGTGCAGTCTTCTCTGGCACTGGGCATTTTATTAACTTCCATTTATCTTTTAAAAATGAAACTTCTTTAGAAAAATGAGACATACTTAGCTCAAGTCAACAAATATTAAGTGCCTTACATATCCTCCCAATCGTATTAGCACATTTGGGGTATGCATCAGATGTCAGAGATGCATTTTGGTCCTCAAACCTGTAAGACAGTTGAGAACGGAAACCTTTCCTTTGTAAATAAAGGATGGCATGGGGCAGTATCATTGCAAATACAAGATCGGTTTTGGAGTCCTCCCAACAAGATGTGCTAGGTAGGTAAATATTTGGAGCAGGGAAATATGGAGTAAGAAGAAATGGAGCCTTGAAATCACCAAGGTTCATAGATGAGTAGAAAGGTAGGAAGAATAAAATCAGAAGGAAAAGACACAAGTAGAGACAAACCAGAGGAGACAGTGTAACTGGACCACTGATATTAAGATGTCTTACTTCCAGATGGCAGGGAAATACCTTCTGAATCTCACTAGGACCATGTATACCCATGACAGGTCCCTTCTGAATCTAAATAGGACCGTGTATACCTATGACAGGCAAATTCCTTCCGAATCTCACTAGGACCATGTATACCCATGGCAGGCAAATCCCTCCTGAATTTCACTAGGACCGTGTATACCCATGACAGGCAAATCCCTGCTGAATCTAACTAGGACCATGTATACCCATGCCTACGTCCCTGATGGAGCAGTAGAGATTGATGTGGTAGATATCCGCAAGCTGTTCTTTCCATATGAAGCCATGTTCTTTCTTTGCTTAGAATGGAGGAATATCCAACTCAATTTGTCATGCTAAGGCCTCTGTCTCTTTCCAAAGATGAATTTTTAGCAATACCTACATAGTCCATTTTGGATTATTAGATAATCAGAAAGTGGGGAATAAGGAAATAGGTACCTGATTTAGGTATAGCCAAATGTTATGAAATCAACTGTTTACTTTTTTAGCTTAACAGTGTTTCAGGGTTGCTATATAATTCTATAAGCTGTATTATACTAGTAAGACTCATTTTTGAAGAAAAGCTTTGAGTTTATGTTCATTTCAAACAATCACTTGGTTAATTTTAATGCTTTTGGTCAGTTCCTACTGCAGAGCTCAAACCTGTGACACTCAGAACTGAGACCTGGGTGACAACACAAGGTAATAAATAGCACATTCTATCCTCATTAAGTGTTCTTCGTTCTCATTGTCAAACCCATTCCATCGTCAGAGCCACAGATTCTTCTGCTTTTTAAGACTACATCATCATTCTCTGTTGTCATTCCATCGTTCTTCATCCTAAAAGTATTGCAAATTCTGACTCTTAAAACAAATCGTACTTTGTTTTTAAGAGAGCTATGCATGAACCTAACTCGGGCTATCTTCTGGGTATGTAACCATCTGAAATTATTTTGTCATCCAGTGTGTTTTTTAACCAATTTTTTTGTTAAAGGTGACTTTAAGATGCATTTTTCTTGATTCTAACATTATTACAATACCAGACAGTTTCTTTATGAATCTAAAGTTCGATTTATTTATTTCTGCCATCTCTGTAATATTCTCCGATTGACATTTTCATTAAGTATGTGGTCTTTTTTTAGTGACTGTCAAAGACCTTATAACTGACCACCACCACTATATTTTAGCAGTGACTCTTTTATTTAAAGAGTCTTATTGACTATTCTTCACCTCTTAAATTAGCAATTTCATTTTAGATATGACATTTCCTTCCAATAAACTTTCTTCAATTGTAAAAGGAGACATACTATTATGATAATAGTGAATGTTACCGATTAAAAAAGGTTAAGAAGACAAATTTCTTGAAATATGAGAAAATCTAATAAGTGTTAAGAAATCTCAGACCATACGTCATGCTACTCACAGCTTCTGAACTACGGATTCTGTAGTAACTGAAGGTTTTCTTTCTTCAGCTCCTAAAACGTCACAACGAACTCGTCGTCCACGTCCCAAACCTAAAACCACACCAAGTCCGGAGGTTCCTCAAACCGAACCGGGTAAATTTGGGTTTCTGATTAAAGTAGCTCATCCTAGCGGCTCTCGGGAATCTATAACTGATGCCAGTGATGGAACCGATGGCCTATGTGAGCCCCATGTGGGTGAAGGCACCAAGTGATACGCTGCTGCTCCCCCTGTTGAGTTAGCAAAGGAGAACACAGTTGGGATAGACCTGTGTGGCAGGTGAATTCCTTGCGCTTTCTGCATACAGGTCTGTCTCTTATCTGTGTATCTTATTTACTACTTCCTGTTTCATTGGACTGTCCTCATAAAGGCAAAATGCCTTCAATAGAACCAGGCATTTTTATTTCTAGAAAAAAATTTTAGTGCCTTGTGTCTTCCTTCCCACAGCCGCAGCAACAACGGTGAGGCTATCACGGGAGGAGGAAGTTTGTTTTAACATCTTAACTCTGGTATAGTCGAGCTTGACACCTGACCCAGTGTGAAACATTCAACGATTGAAGCAAGGGAGTGTATCTGTGCAAATTGAACTTGTTTTGAGGGATGCTATTCACATCGAGCTTAGAAAAAGAAAATATTATGAAGAACAGGAACAGGAATAAATAATTGGAAAGAAGTTGGGTCTTAAAATCTTAGAAATGAAGAGTCAGGAGGGGTAGAGGCAAGTCAGAGGGCACAGGTTTCATGAAACATGCAGGATTCTGCTTCTAAGTGGAGATGACAGCTGCATTTGGAAGGGTTTACAAGAGCAATTGAAGAAAGGCCTTGAAGATATGAGTCGGAATTTGCATCTGACCCAAGAAGCATCACCCATCTAGAAAATGCGTCTAGTCCTGCATTTTTGTGACTAGGGAGCTGCTCTGCGTGTTTATCCCTTATCCTGATTTGTTGAGGGCACGTGAAATCTCAGCCTATGATTCCCTTTGCTTTATTCTTTGCTATGTCTCCTCTCAAACAGGCTATTGATTGTATCCATGCTCATTTCGGCACACTATTAAAGCCACACACGTACCCCAGAATCTAAAGTACAATAATTTTTTAAAAAGCTTCCACAAAAATGTCAACAGTGACTGGGACAGATAAGTATATATTTGGCAAGATGTCTGAAGAAGCTTCTAGGGCAGTCTTCTACAATAGTTGGAATTAGATACTCGGACACCTAGGAGAATATTATGTGGACTTTATTGAGATGTGTGACAGATTGTGCAGGCTGTGACTAAATGCCTCTTTAAAAAATTGTTTATCTGGCTATAAGGTGGTCACATGTTCAAATAAGTATCAAATTTCAGAAAATTTCTTAAAATTGCTATGTACTGATTGAAGCAATATTATACCGGAAAGATATACTGACTTTTCACAAGTGTTTATTTCATTACTTTTAATTAGTTCCTGCTACAGATCTTGAACCTGTTACTCTCAGGACTGAAGCTCCAAAAACCATGGGTAATGAGAATGTGTGTCCTTCAAATAGTGCTTTTCCTGCTCATTGTCATGCTACCGTTGTCAGTTTCTTCTGCTTCATGAGACCATCCTGTCATCCTTTGTCATCGTTCCATTATAGTCTTTATCTTGAAATTATCCTAGACTCTATGTCAAATTATCAGTTGAATTTGAGAGAACTGTGCATGAACCAATATCAGGACATCAAACTGCTTTTAACCGTTCAACGCTGTGTCATGCGATCATGTACATTTGTTTAAACAGCACTGACCATTTCAAGCTGCATTTCAAACGTGAATCTCTAGCTGTCCCTTATTTATGCTGCTTAACCCTCATCAGATGTAGGGAAGCACAATGTTTCTTTGCTCGTATTTTTTATGACTTTTATTAGGATCTATACAATATTTTCTGTTTCAAGGAATGATGTTTTTAGTAAATTGTCAAATTGTAAAATGTACCAAGTCTTGAAAGTTTTAATGACAGGCTTCCATAATAGGATGGACTGACTCTTTATTCATCTCTATTAAGGTTTAACAGTTTCTTAACTTTTACTGAATCGGAGACTACTTTGAGATTTTGATAAGCACAGTTTATTAATTACATGGTGTTCTTTATGCTTTCATACATATGAATTCTTTATCGTACTCATAGTTATTTAAACAGTAGATAACAAGATGTTTATCTCAACCTCTAAGAAGTGCAAATGGGCTGATAAATGCCTTTTTCAGCACAGTTAGAAAACATATATTATGCAAATATGTAAAAAGCTTGTCGAACAGTCTTTCACTGACGTGTAGCAGGAATCAGATAAGCATCTGGAAGAATATCTTGCTGACCACGTAGTGATATTAAGCTGAGTGCAATGCTATCTTGCAAGTCTGTCTTTTGAGACTAATTGGTACCTAGCTACGGTTTGGCCCAATCTGCAAAAAACAAGTCTTACTTTTCTCTCGGTTCTGAAGCTTAAAAATTGACTTGTGAAATTAATATTCAAGTTAAATCTCTTGCTTTGTTATTTTTGTCTAGTTACTACAGTCCTTGAGCCTGACACTTTTAGAACCAAGGTTCCAGAAACAACGTTAGGTAATGATATTCTGTGTTCCTGAATAATGTTTCCCTGCTTATCTTCAAATCCATTCCATCATGATCATAATCACATTATCATCAGCTTTGTAGAACAATCTTGTCATCCTCTGCTGTCCTTGAACTTTATATTGCCTCTTTTTGAGAGTATTAGTGATCCTTAGAAGTTACCTATTATTTTCAAAAGCTGTGCAGGGACCTGATTCTCAGAGTCTACCATGTAATCTTATTTGAATTTGTGTCATGTACTTTTGTGTAAATAGCATTCACGTCTAAAGCTAAATTTCAAACACTGTTGCTGGTGGCTATATCTGATCTAAACTGACTAAACTCTAACAGTTGTTATGGTATTATGGATTCTTTTGCATACTCAAAAGGTTTAGTGTGAGCCTAAGACTCTATCACCCAGAGTTTGGCTGTAGTGTTTTTAAAGTTAAAGATGTATGAGTCTCTTCACTTTTTGACTTGATTTTATATGTAAGTTGTCTCTCTCAAGAATCTTCAGTGGTTAAAAAAAATTAACAAAATAGAAAATATTTTAATCTTAAAAGACATAGGACTTAAATCTCAAGAAAATATGATATACCTTTAAAAACCTAAGTTTTGTCTCCAAAGCCACCTGCACTAGAGTAATCCAGAGTTTCTTTCTTCAGCTCCTAAAGCACAACGGACACGTCGTCCACGTCCCAGACCTAAAACTACACCTGAAGTGCCTCAGACCAAATCGGGTAAATGTATGATTCCTTGGTTTAAGGAGCCGAGGAGCCTAGCAGGCTGTCCCAGTGAGGTCCCAAAGAAATGCCTGTGATGGGAAGTAACAGTCATCGTGTTCTCTGATAATCAGATTATTTGACATGGGTGGCAGCTGCTGCTTGTACAGAGCTGTCCAGGAAAACATGAATACAAGAACGTATATTCATGTTCTCCTGTACAAGAGCTGTCCGGGATAACGTGACCTGGGGATACTTGTGTGCCTGATCTCCTAAATGACTTGGTTTGGACGAAGTTCTTAGTCTGTCTTTAAAGATGTCTTTACAGCAAGATTGGCATGGTTATTCATGGGTATTTATTGCTATATCTGCACTGAAACGTGATCCATTTGTTAGAGACATGATTACATAAACAGGCATTTTTTCAACTACCAAGAAAGGCAATGAGTTACTTTCATATATATTTCTCTATATATTTCATATTTATTGCCTAAACAAATTTCCAAAGCAAACATCCATACTAGTTAGAAAACCATATACCTAGGAAAACCTCACGTGGATAATATCAAGATTGTAGCAGATTTCAAAGGTTGTAACTAGCTTCTGTGATGAATTGTTCTGGCTAATGTGGCCAAATCTTCCAAAAGCAACTATATGCTTCCTATCAATTCCAAAGTTAAAAAAAAAATTATGTATCATTTGCTGGGCATGGTGGCACATGCCTGTAATCCCAGCTATTCGGGAGGCTGAGGCAGGAGAATCGCTTGAGCCTGGGAGGCAAAGGTTGCAGTGAGCCGAGACCGAGCCATTGCACTCCAGCCTGGGCAACAGGAGCGAAACTCTATCTCAAAAAAAAAAAAAAAAAAAAAAAAAGAAAAAGAAAACTTGAGGGTGTTCTTTTAAAAAAATGGGTTTAAGCGTTCTTGTATTCATGTTGCTGTTTCTGGTTAGTTTCTGTTACAGGCTTTGAACCTGTTGTTCACAGTTCTGATGCTCCAGGGACAACATTTGGTAACGATTTTTGTGACTTTCATTAAATGCTTTTTATTGCTGTTTGTAACCCCACTTGAGCACTGTCATGGCCAGAGTTGCTTCTGCTTCCTGCGATGCTGCTGTTATTCCATTCTACACTTCATTTTAAAATAGTCAGGAGTCTTAATTCAAGTGTTACCTGTTGTTTCTCACAGACGTCCCTGGACCCAGTGAAGGACAGCTGTACCGTATGATTCAGGGATAAATCTGAGGTCCACATTGGTATTTAGTATTTATAGACCTAAATACTCTTCCATTTGTTATTTAGATTTGTAAGGTAACAACAATTAAGTACCATGAACTCCCTTTGAGTAACTTAGTTTCTATAAAATCTCTGTCTTATTATTCTCTTCTTATCTTAAGGAATAGGGTGTCCCTATTACATTAGCATAAAAAGTAGTTTTTCCCTGAAAGTTCCAGGCTCCTCAATCATTGATGAGCTTGACCACTCTTCTTCACCACAGTTTAGCAATGGCTCTTAATCTTTGCTAACTAGGAATCCCTCTGAATATCTACGCATGTTCGACGTTCGATATTTATTTCTTTAATCACTTCATATGTGATTTCGGTCTCTAAAGGAACACTTAGTGATGATCAGAAACAAAGTAGTAAGTTTTTAATTTAGAAAATAAACTTAAGAAAATATGTTATAGAAAACGTAGGTCTACATACAATGCTTTCCATGATTTCCAGACCTACAAACACTATGGCGACCCAAGATCGTCATCTTTTAGTTTCAGAAACATAAAGGAGGATAAATAGGGGTTATTCCATCTCTCAGACCTTAAACTCCCTATAGCCTCTCATTTGAAATAAGGAAAATCTATGGTTTAGGTTTTAGAAGGTTTAAGGAGTCCTTTTAGCCCACTACAGTTCAATCACAGGAATGACAATAAGCTTGAACATCTTCTCATTTCTGTGCCTTCTGAGAGAAAAGGCACTTACAGTTGTCAACAGCTGGACAATTACAGGGCCCATCATTAGGTTCATAGCTGAGGGAGATCTATGCAGTGGCTAAATTCATGGTGAGCCCTACATAAGGACTGTATCTAACAAAGGATGGATCTTACAAAGTTCTCTTACTGCATTTCATTCATCTCCTTCTCACTGGTGCTGCTACTTTTGCTTAAGAAAATAATCATTTCCTCATTCTTTGTGTACCTAGCACCGTATTAGCAGTTGAGTGGGGTGGAATAAGGAGCAGAGGTAGAAACCAAAAGAAAAGACACGGTTTACCTCTTAAACCACAAAGTAATTGTGAAGAAAACCTAATGTTTTCTTAGATACAGTTTTCTAGATATAGAGCAATTTCCTCATATGAAAACTGCTTGTTTAATTGAGTAGTAAAACAGAAAATATTTACACGAGTCAAGGAACAATGTGGGTTGCTGACAGAGTAGTTGGGCGTTGAAATAATTATAGGATTTGGATTAGAGGGTGGAAGAGTGGGAACAGCACAAATAAAACAAGTGTCAATACTTGTGAGGGTGGCTAAGGAGATCGTGAAACTAAACTGTAGAACAAAACGCTCGTAGGTGAGATTCAACATTGTATTAACGTTACTATTATGAAATCGGCTCTAGGCAGCTCTTAGCTCTTGTGGGAACTGAGATTTCAGATACAGTGGTCCATGAGAACTTAATTTTCCAAATAGGTTCCTGCTTTTTTAGAAGGACACTTTGAATCAAGAGTCAGCAATTTTTTTTTCTGTGAAAAGTTAAACAGTAACTAGTTTAGAATTTGGAGGCCATTCAGTTTCTGTTACTACTCAATTATGCTGTTTTAGCTTGAAGGCAACCAAAGCTGAGACATAAATATGCCCGGAACCGTTTTAGTTCACGATATGGCTGTGTTCCAATAAAACTTTATTTGAATTGCATACCATTTTCACATGTGGTGAAATATCACTTTTCATTTTTTCCCAACACTTAATGTGAGAACCATTATTGGCTCACCAGCCACGCAGAGGGCTAGACTTGGAAGGACTGTCGTTTGGGGACTTCTGTTTTAAATAGGGCACATTCTGCATGGCTCTCCATAACCTCATGATTTTCAGGGCCTGTGTCTTTTAGTTCATTGCTACCTCTGTCTAAAACCTATGAAATAACTTAAAATTATTTTTACAATTTAGACCCTCTTTTTTCAGCTCCCACTGCACTGCAAACTCTTATTTTGAAACCAGTGACATTGCCAAGCCTAGAAATGACACAAAGTCAACCGGGTAAATTGATTGATTTATCTGTCTGGGTATACTGTGTGCTTCAAGAGGCATACTGTAATCCTCTAAGTTATATTTCCAAAGATTAAAAATGTAAAAAAGGAATACACATTTAATAACTCAATAAATGTTAGACAATGCTCTTTTTTGTGATTGCATATTGTTAAATTAGTAATACATTAATATTGCAACTTGAATGTATAAAACTTTTCATTGCATTTGCTCTGTATCATTCTAGAAAATAGTCACATCTCTGATTAAGTGGTTGACAAAACCACTTAGGAGAACTAATTTTATTCTTTATTCTTATTTTTTTCAACAGTTACATGTTTGTGGCCCTCTTTAACAGTAAATTAAATTTGTGCTAAAAGAACCACTAGTTCAATTGTGACCATCAAGGAGAGAGAAATTTCTCACTTCAGTAAAAACAGTAAAACTTCTTAAACAATGTGAGCCCTTCAAAACATACTGCCCTTCAAACTTGTAAACAGGCTGGGCATGGTAGCTCACGCCCACAATCCCAGCACTTTGGGAGGCCAAGGTGGATGGATCACAAGGTCAGGAGTTCCAGACTAGCCTGGCCAACACGGTGAAATCGCGTCTCTACTAAAAATACAAAAATTAGCCAAGCATAGTCGTGCACGCCTGTAGTCCCAGCTACTTGAGAGGCTGAGGCAGGAGAATCGCTTGAACCTGGGAGGCAGACGTTGCAGTGAGCCAAGACCATGCCACTGTACTCCAGGCTGGGTGACAGAGCAAGACTCCGTCTCAAATAAATAAATTAAACATTGGATCCTATTTATTTTCTAGCATAGGATTGTAATTTCTTTCCATCCCTTTTGAGTGTCTTTTAATTAGATAAATGACATTTTGGTACTCACATTGAGTGTACAAAGTAGGTTATTAATGGTAACCTGCAGTAGTTATAATGTTGTGAATTCACTTCAGTTATGAGAACTTCCCTTAATGTTAATAATGTTGTTATCCTAACAGTTAACTAACTGCGCACTTACTGGATGCAAAGCATTTTTGTAAATACTTACAACCTATCCTTGATCGATTGTACCATTTTCTGTTTTTTACTAGTTTCTGATGTTCTGGAGTCGGTTACATTTAGCACTGAGTCATCAAAGGAGACTATAGGTAAAAGTGTTCCCCAGTGGGAAGTCAAGTATATGTGCTTTTTCATCTCATTGCGAGTCATCTCTGGATGTCCTCATGCTTTGTGACATTTCCTCGTCACCTGATCCTCACAGCTTGTCTGTGCTCATCCAATGGGTCTTGAATGTTGTATACAGCACATTGTGTTTATATCTGTCGTATTGCTATGCAAGTTTCATAATTTCCTTATTCTCACTTGAAATGAAAATTTTAACCTTTTAATTCTGATTGCTCTTTCAATATAAATGTGTACATATATGCACAACCTATTTTTCATTTTCATATCACTTTTAGGATTTATCCATGCTTTTGCTCTCCAAGTACTCATTCTATGTGTGTTTCTTACTGGAATTCTTACATGAAAAAAAAAAAGGCAGGGGAATTATCTGCTTTGTTCCTAGTAGAATTGCTGTTGACTTCGCCATACATTATGTATGGGGTATGTGTGTTTCCCACGTAGCACACTGCCTGCATTTCCTGCTTTCATTTCTGCCCTCCTAAACTGGAGTTATCTTCAAAATCTATTGAAATATTAATTACTCTCAAGAATAAATCTGCTTAAGATAGCTCAATTGTATTTTCAAATTAAATGCAGGGTTCTATTACAATATGCTTTGGGCTGCCCATCACTAACTAGCAATTCCCATTTCTTCCCTAGCACCAGCCAAAACAGACTATGTATATCCCACTGCCAAAGCACCACTCTGGCCAGAGGAGCCAAAGACTGAAGGTAGCAAAGGTTTTTTACACTTTGATTCATTTATTCCACATTTTCTAAATTAACATCAGTTACACCATGGAATATGAAAGTTCAAGCTGTGGTTCTTCATTCCTACAATTAAGCAGATTTTAAAGAGCTCTAGCTTCCAACGTTCTTGAATTCTTAAAGTGATGATTGACTGTCTCTGAATACAGAAGTGAATTCCTATCTCTCTGTTCAAGTCTAAAGGTTAAGGCATAGTAATATTTGAAACCCGGTTAATGACAGTTAAGACATATTAATTGGAGAGTTCGTATTACAGAATAGGAGTTTTCTCTTAATTCTTTTTTCCTATTGTCCTGTCTGTAAAATTACGAGGCGAGTTCTTAACAGAATTTGATATTCAAAAAAATACTGTATTCTAAAATTGTTCTCCTTTGTTTTGGTACAGTTGTGGAATCTATTACATATGTGTCTGAACCACCTGAGACCACACTAGGTAATATTCTCGGTAGCCCAGCCCTATGTGCTTTCTGTCCTCATTGCCGCCACCACCTGAGAACCTCTGGGTCTCTCTCATTGTGAATTCATGTTACACCATCACTCTTTGCCATAGCAGTTACTTTTCTTGCAGAGTGCTCCTATCCATAACCACTGTCCAAAAATATCTTTCCTTCAATTCAATTGTGTAACAAGACTTTGCTTTTTTCTCTACATTGGTCAGCAGAACTGTTGAATCTAAACCACTTTTTTTCCTAACACGGAACATTCTACCAGCTTGGCCTTCCTTGTGTTGAATGTTTCAGATCGTGCTTCTTTGGTGTGATGATCCGTTTATACTTTCTGACCCAGCAACATACTT
The DNA here is from genome assembly GCA_963573385.1 of Cacajao melanocephalus. Classification (NCBI taxonomy): domain Eukaryota; kingdom Metazoa; phylum Chordata; class Mammalia; order Primates; family Pitheciidae; genus Cacajao; species Cacajao melanocephalus. Next base: position 84,943 of record CAUYLG010036349.1, read on the forward strand.
TTAATTAACACTCATCCCATCACATTTATTTACATATGTGGCATTTTCTTCATTCTTTAAGTGAAATTCAGTGCTGCTTAGCTGACTCATGCTATAATACTCTAAAAATTCCTTTATCCCTTCATGATTCCTATTGAATATATCTTTCTAGCATTGTTGAGGTAGAGTCCTGTGAAATGAGGATTTTAGAAGTACTTTATAAGCTGCATCTGTAAGCTTTTTTTTTTTTTTTAACCAAATGCGGTATGAAGGCGTAGGAATGCTGTTTTGCTGCAGACTTGCAATTTTCTTTATTTTGAAAAATCTGTTTGTTACCGTCCGGCCTGTCAACTGTACTCAAGGTCTATGGAGTGCTATAGTAACCCGTGTACTCTCCTTCCCTCAATTACCATAGAAACGTCTCCTCTGCCTTCTCAATCTGTAATCCTACCCAGCCCAGATGAGCCCCAGACTGAACCCGGTAAATACATTATTTTGTATGTCATATGTGAGGTGAGTGTTTGCAGAATGTCAGCATGGTCACCTCAAGCCATCAGAGGCCCTGACTCTATCACTTTGCCCACAGTCTTTGATGGGTAATCCTACCTGTCTGATGTCCCCCTATCCTTGATAATTACCCAAATGGCAGGGTTGTTCTTTAGCATGTGTTTGAAAACACCTCTCAGCTACTCTGCAAGTGTTTAATTCAGGGAATAGGAATGCTTCTGGGGAAGAACATTTATATTCTGTTCTATTTTTAAATATATGTATTCTGATTTTAATTGATTCATCTCAATTAGTTTTACAAGTTTTTGATCATGTAAAAAGTAATTTAAGCTTTCTAATTTGCTTTTGACATTAAAAGAAACCTCCAGAAACAGGTTGGACTGTGCAATCCACATGGAAGGGGATGTACTGGCCAGTCACCTTGTAGTTATTCAGATACCTGACTTCTTTCCACTCCTTTCTGCACTGCTTTGGCCATTTCACTGCATACAAATAAGAAAAACTGAAATCAAACCAATTAATTTGGCTTCTCATAAAGGTCTACATAGTATTAGAATTTGAAATGAATGAAAAATAATCAACATGAATATCTGAATGTGCCTCTTAATTATAAAAAATTCTCCTAATAGCTGTAGGTTTCAATCGAATAGAAGGTTATAAATAAGCCCAAACTTCTTTTTTGACTGTCATTAAATATTTTTATACGGCTCTGCTTAGAGGGGAGACGTGAATATTAAGTTTACTCATTGTCTGCTAAATATCCTACTAAATGTTGCCTATAAACCCTACAGTTTTTTAAACCAAAAAAAAAAAAATCTACATTGACTAAAATAATGGAATCTATCAGTTACACCAAACTTTTCCAAATTTTGTTCTTAATAACTACAATTAATATTATTGGACTGTCTCCCTGCAATTAGTGCTATTAGTGATTCTTATCTCATTCTGTATCATTTTTTTGTGGAATTGCTTCATGACATGTCTAACCTTCAGATAGTCTTTCTTATTTTCTGGTGAAAATAAGTAGTACATCAGTTAGAACCTTAGCAAGTAGGGTAGTTGAGAATCAGAAAATCACAAACTGTGACAAACTCTAGAATCATAGAATTTTAAGATCGGAAGGGCTCTTAAAAATTGTGTCACTTTTGATGAAGAACCTGAGACTGTATACCCAGTGATTAGCAAAGGGAGCTCTAAACCCCTAAGTTCCAGGCTTCTAAACCAGGTCATCTCGAACATATCAGTATTCATCTCTCTACAGGAAAGAAGATTCCACTGAAATCATTGTATACCTTGCATTTTTTCATTTAGTATCAGGAAGAAGATTCTGCAGACTACTTCAGAAACTTCTGATGTCAAATAACCCTTATTTTCAGCAAGTTTTTCTTAAGGTGTCTGATGTTGACCATGTTTCTTCTTACCTTTCTTTATCCCATACACACTTTAGTTCAACCAAATGAGGTATTTCCACAAGCTGCCACCTTGCATCTGATCATTCTTTTCCTTCAGCAGGATAGATTTTTCATTTTCTTGGTGAAGAAAAAATTGATTTTTACACTGAATATCCTAGAATTTCTTTAGGATTTGCCCAGCAAAGGAATAACTCTCCATAGAAAATATTCTTGTTGTTCAATTTCTCTTCCCCTATATAGCCAATTAAAACTGCATTTTGTTTAGTAAGATTAATGTTTCCCTTGGCACTTTCTACTAAAATATATATTTGGAGATATATATATATATAATGTATATATATACACATATATAATATATACATATATACATTATAGATATAATGTATATATAATATGTATACATATATACAATATGTATATATACATATTATATATACATATATGAATATAATATACATATATATACATATATGAATATATTATATATACATATTATGTTATATATTATATATGTTATATATTATATGTTATATATTGTTATATAATATATATTATATATGTTGTATATTATATATAATATATGTATACATATTATATATTATATATTATATATGTATACATATTATATACACATATACAATTGTTTTTTATTTAGAAAACATATTTGTATTTAAAATAGTACAACTAAGTATTCTGATAAAATTATATGAACTTACAAGGATGAATTCTTGTTATGAAATTTATCTTCAAACTATTTAAAAGGTATTTGATGTCAATATTTCTGAAATCTCAAGTTTCATTTTGCCAGCTGAACAGCTTAGATATCATTTAATGTGACTTTTTGTTTGTTTTCTGTTATATAAAAAAGTTATCTTCCTATACTTTGCAGATCTTTAGGAGCCTTCATTGTTGGGTATTTAGGTTGTCAGTTATTCAGTAAACATCTTTGAGCTTAGGTACTGCCATTCTTGAAGGGCTCAAGATTTCCAAACCTGTATCCTTTCTTTTAGCTCCCAAGCAGACACCGCGTGCTCCTCCTAAGCCAAAAACATCACCACGCCCAAGAATCCCACAGACACAACCAGGTAAATATATATTTTACATTTTAGCTTGAAAAGGTTGAGGTTAGTGGGATTATTCTAGCAGATTGTTTATTAATACTTATGATAGCAGATTGAGTCTTTAACACTTGTAAAACAAGTCTTTCTCTATAACCTAATAAATATTTAAATTTATTTTTGGACTTGGTAAAAAAGTACATCATTGGAAGAGCTTATTCCACAAAGCTTCCCTTAATGTTGTGTTACTGAAGATAAGATGGATGTGAACGGCATTTCTTAGAAAAAGTAGTCTACCAACTTCCTTTTCCTTCCCCAGCCTGAGACTATACTCCTATCCCTTTCACTATTCCTGAATGTGCTCCCTTCTGCCAATCATCTGATTAAAAATTTTCATCAATAGATGGCCTGTCTACAACAAATATCTGAAGTATACCCACCTAGGATACCAGGAAAGGAACCTTTGCTACCACTGATCTGGTCTGGGAAAAGGAAAATGCTTAGCACCGTCACATTATGATTGACCCAGGTAGTGATTCTGGATTCCCACCACAAATATTTTACTCATATCTCAGAATCTCTGCCATTAGGTACTGTCATTCTTGTTTTTCTACAAGGGTGGCGGGGGAACCCTGTAGTTTTAGGTGCGGTCTCTGATATCAATTCAGAGAAATGTTAGCTATCATTAAACCTTTTATTTTGAAAGAAAATTCCACAAAAATCATCATCTTACTCTGATGCTTTGTAATTTGAAATTTGCAGTTTCTCGGATTTCACTGTTCTAAAATTATCTGGAAGTCTAACTGACCTATTTCTAGAGCTTAAGGTTTAGTTTTCTGTCTGATTCCTATATGAGTAATGCTTTATCAGTGTTCAGGCTATACCTTGGCACGCCTTATGTGTTAAGCATAAGATTATTTTATGTTCCATATTCAGCTAATGATTTTAAATTTGCCTTATTTAGCATAATTGTAAATATGTTATAATTAATTACTAAAACTCAGCTATAAAAATAATTTATTCTGATAATAAATATATAAAGGTACCAAGACAACATTCCCCCAAATAACACGAAATTTTAAATAATGGTACATTTGAAACATGAACATACTAAAATTCTCAGAAAAATAACTAATGATTAGTGAATAATAATGAATAGGGATAAAAACATATCATAGTTTTCAGAATATACCAAGTTATTAAATAGACCAAGTATATTAAATTTGTTATTATAATAGGAAACTAAAATCTGACTTTAAAAATCAACAGACAAAACTATATGAGAAGAAGCTCTCAGCTTGGATTTGAATATAAATCTGAGACCAAAGGAGAAAACCAATGGAAAGAAAAAAGCATGAAAACTTGAATGTTGAACTATAAAAGATGAAAGATAAATACTAAAAGTTAAGACACTCAGGCATCAATCATGGTCAATAAAAAATTTTTAAGACACAGGAGATATGAAGTAATAGGAAAACTTTACCTGCAACTTTATCTTTTTGAGCTGTACTTTGTACTTATTAAAATGCAGCATAGTAAATAAGCTTGCTCTAATTTTCCATTATTATACTGTATTCTAAGTTTCAAATAGTTAACAACTATCCCTGTTTATACTCTTTATCAAAATAGGGGTGTGGATAAGCAGAGTAAAGAACTACCTCCTGGATGAACTAAGACCTCTCTTAGTGCTTTCTGACGCCTCTCCAGCTCTACATGTTTAGAGTTAAGGTTTTGTCCCTAAACCTGGTATTGCCCCTGCCATTATGATCAGGATTCCCCATTGTCCCAGAAGTGTGGCACCCCCAGGAATAATCACAAGGCAACTCTTACCACTGTGGTATTCAAACAGTGTTTAGATTTTACCTAGGCTCAAATTCACATCCTAATGAACGAAATACTTTGTTTACCAGGTCCTATGGGTTATATTTCAGAAAACAGGATAAATGACATGTGTATTTTAATACGTATTAGTATCCTAGAGAAATAAACTCTTCTGTAAAAGTCTAAAAATGTAAAATGTGCTGAGGTCAAGACAGAGTTATGTTTTATTGTGACATTTATCTCAAAATTTATTCTGAGAGAGATCAGAAGTAACAAACTTGAATTTCTTGACCTATATCAAAGAGGAAGTCAGCCTCAGATTCACTGTACAGCACTTCCATTCTGTAGATTCCTGGGCATAACACCAGCTACATCCAGTGAGGCCTTTAGAAAAAGACCTTCCAGCCATTCGGTTGAATGATCTATTACATTTAATGAGGAATCTTGACAAATGGAGCCCATACTCCATGTCCACACCAAAATGAAAGTGGCTTTTCTCCTCATCTACCTTGGAAGAATGATTTAGAATTCAGAGCAAAGAACTCCCTCGCTAGAAAATAGGTGCCATCTAACTTGAAGTCTAAACAGGAGGAGGTCTGGCTCATCAGAACTCTGTCTTCCTTACGAGTTCCTTTCTACACCAAGAGCTGTCTTGGCTTTGTGGTCATCCTTCTGGCCCCCCAGGCATTGGGATAGATTTCAGTCATCAGGACCAGACCAGGGAGAAAATCTAGATATCAGCAAGCTATCCAAATCCTCGTGAATGTTCTATGTGTCTCTTCCCTTTGGAAAATTCTTATTTGTAATATCTTTGGAATTTCTGTAGTTCGTTTTATGTTTTCAGTTAAACTGGTTTTGAGGCGAGTTTTTGGTGAATAATTGTTTAATTTCTAAATATTTCTTAAAAATTGAAATCATTTGCTTGGATTACCTACTTTAAAAATATTGCCAGATTTATATTAGGGAGAAACCTGATTGGATATTCACCTAATAAATGTATTTTTTTCTGTTATAGTCTTAGAAGACAATACATTTAGAATTGAGCAAGCCAGTATAAAAATAGCAGTTATTTCCATTTATACTTTTTGTCAAAATAGGAGTTGGGAAGAGCAGGGTAGAGAACTACCTCCTTAAGAACATATTTTTACCATTACCATTCTACAATGCTTCATTATCATCTTCTAGACATTTTTTCCTAAAGCTGCTTATTTTTCCCCTTAAAGATGTACGATGTAATTTTATTCTTTGTTAAATAGTTTTTTAAAATCTATTTTCCTAGAGGCAAGGTATCTTTCTTCTCACACATGAGAATTCAAATCAGGAGTTATCAGCAATTTGCTTATTTGCCCTGATGATATGTTAGATATCAGTATGCTTTTCTCTCAAGTTTTAGTGACTCAGTGCCTTCCTCTTTGCCTCCAAATCTCTTTAAGATTATATATGCTATGCCATTGATGTGATTAATAAATTATTTCTTTGGATTTTTCTTTTTCCTTTTTTTTGCGGGAGGAGACAGGATCTCATTCTGTTGCCTGGAATGCAGTGATGTAATCATAGCTCACTGCAGCCTCATTGTCCTGGGCTCAAGCGATCCTCCTGTCTCAGCCTCCCAAGTAGCTGGGACTACAGGTATGAGCCACCATGCCTGGCCTAGATTTTTTAATACTGTTTTACAACAGTAAACTGGAAAAGAAGTAGAGACTTTTGGGAGAGGCCCATTTAAGTTTTTAAAATGGTGCTTAGTGGCTGGGTATGGTGGCTCATGCCTGTAATCCCAGCACTTTGGAAGGCAGAGGCGGGCAGATCATGAGGTCAGGAGTTCGAGACCAGCCTGACCAACATGGTGAAACCCTGTCTCCACTAAAAATACAAAATTTAGCCAGGCATGGTGGGCCAGCTGTAATCCCAGCTATTCAGGAGTCTGAGGCAAGAGAACCACTTGAACCCGGGAGGCGGAGGTTGTGGTGAGCTGAGGTCACGCCACTGCACTCCAGCCTGGGCAACAGAGCAAGACTCTGTCTCAAAAAAAAAAAATGCTGCTTAGTAAAGTTCAATGCTGGTTCATGAAAATTGCCCATCTTTTCCAGATTTTCTCTTTAAAAAAAATGCACTAATATATGTTCAATTCAGGAAATATTGATTGCCACTTATCTGCCTGATTTCATGCTTAGTGCTATCAGGATAAAAAGAATTAGATATGATCCCAACACAGTGCAGTAGAGAAAACAGGAATAATAACTGTAAAACAAGGCAAATCTCAGTAATTAATGGGCTAGTAATATAAACAAAACACAATGAAATAACAGAAAAGTAATACATTATAAATGTATGAATTGAAGAAGGTATCATCAAGAAAAAGAGCTTTAAGATAGATTTTAATAGACAAGTAGCTATTGATGATTTTTAAGGAAGCAAAGATCCAGAGATATAAGAAGTGCTCCAGATAGCTGAGAAACAGCATGATTCAGAATGACTACATTGCTGGCCATATGATGAGATTATTGAGAGATGGAGAATTCATGTAAATTGGATTCATATGTTTGAGTGCTTTTATGCTAAGCACTTCAGAGTTTTTTTTCTTTAGACAATTAGAAGCCATTAAATTTGTGTGTGTTTCTTTGTATAATCATGGGAGTGATATAATTACATCTGTATTTTAGAAAGATGGCCTTTTAAAAAAAAGATTAGTAGCAAGGAATCACTTAGGAGATTTGCAACAATCTAGAAAGGTAAGTCTGAGAAATTGAAGTAATTGTGGTAGAAAGTAAACTAGGGAAATAATGCCGAAATGGCTTTGGATATGGAACTACAAAGACCTAGAGAATGACTGAATGCTGTTATGGAGAGAAGGGTGACAATGCTGTTCCTGGACTGGGCAGGTGGCACATAATAATGCAGTTTAATGAGACAGGGGACACAGAGGGGGAGGAATAAAGATGGGCGTGTACATGCTAGGCTTACAGGGCCAGCAGAACGTTTAGTGGTAAGACTCTAACTGATGGTTGAAAATGCTTTCTGGACTTCTAAACAGAAGTCAGCATTTGGGGCACAGATTTAGGAGTCACTTGTTTACATCTAGATCGTTCTTAAATCTTGGATAACATCAACGAGGAGAAAGTATAGATGGAGAAAATCAGAAGCCGGAAATCAAATATTTAGGCAGCATAGTTATATTTCAGGAGTAGGCAGAGGAAAAAGAGTTTCCAGATGTTGTCAAAAAAGATAGGAGAGAACCAGCAAAGGAGTAGGGAGGTGAGGCAGGAAAAGGCCTAAGGAGGGAAGGTTGACACTGGCGTTGCAGTGACAGTGAGATGGAGAGGGGTCATATAGGCTGCCAGCTTGACCGTGTATGTCCAGAATCCCACTCTGAAACCTTTGGGCTGTGTGCTTCAGAATTAGCAGTTTCCAGATTTTAGAAACTTAAATGAGTTCATATACCATTGATTAGAAACATTAATGTGGGGCCGGGCGTGGTGGCTCACGCCTGTAATCCCAGCACTGTGGGAGGCCGAGGTGGGTGGATCATGAGGTCAAGAGATCGAGACCACCCTGGTCAACATGGTGAAACCCTGTCTCTACTAAAAATACAAAAATTAGCTGGGCATGGTGGTGCGTGCCTGTAGTCCCAGCTATTCAGGAGGCTGAGGCTGGAGAATTGCTTAAACCTGGGAGGCAGAGGTTGCAGTGAACCAAGATCGCGCCATTGCACTCCAGCTTGGGTAACAAGAGCGAAACTCCATCTTAAAAAAATAAAAAAGAAAGAAACGTTAATGTGTCTTCAGTGAGCACTATGAATAGTCTGACAAAGGAAGATAACTAAAACCTATAAACAGCCCTTAGATCAGTACAAGCTATGTTTTGCTATTGAATAGATTAAGAGACAACTCAGCCTTCAGAGTTCCTGGACCTAAGAATATGATTAAGGCATTGTTGCAGGAAATGAGGGAAGTGGAGGCTGGACCACGGTGGGTGAAGAAGATACATCTAAAAGTCGAGGAAGCAGAGGTGGATGTATAGTTTTTTGATTAAAGGAATGAAAGCAAGAGAGAGGGATTGTTTGAAGGAGAAGCTATGTCAAGGGAGTAATATTTTGGGGGAAATATGAGAGCATTTGAGCTGTTTCATAGGTAGAGGGGAAGTAGCTCGTGGAGAAGTGGAAACATGGACAAATAGAGAAAAATAGAAATAATGGAAAGTAAAAGTGTCAAATGAGATGGAAGGGAGGGTGGCCCAAGAAACAAGGAAAGCCAGCAGGTGGCCTTCGATGGGGCTTCCTCTCAGATTGGCCCTCATGGTACAAGATTAGAATAAAGGAATAGAGAGTCTTGAGGTGAAAAGGGTATGTAGTATCCACGTGTAACTTTGCCAAGAGAATCAGTCTCTTTGTAGGCTATTGCCAGGGTAAACATTATTGGAGACTTCATATTCTAACTTTATCAAAAGGAAACACATTATTTTCTGACTCTATCTAAAGATTCATGCACATGCATTTACGCTTGTCTATGATAGATATTGGCCATTCCTACTTGTCTTGTGTTAGTTGTAGTTTTCTTTGGAGTGACTCACTTTATTCAAAAAGATTGGTTAGTATAAATGGTATAAGCTGGTTAATAAATCTAAAATTATAATAATACATATCCTTATAAAGAAATCAAAACTGCCTTCTCAGGAAGTTGTCATCATTATTTTCATTGATGAATTTCTCCTGACATGAAAGATAAAGGTTGTAGGGACCCTGCTCTGGTTCAATTTAATATACAGAGGAATGCCACATAGGAAAAAAAAAAGAAAAAACAACTTGAATTTCTTGGAGCTGTAGTTGACCAAGTAGGAGAATGATTCATATTACTTTCCTGTAAATATTTCTATTTCTTTCCTTTCCACTGATTTCACCTGCTTTAGGAAGTCTGCTAAGGCAGTTTATTAAATCATCGCTTCATGGTTGAAAAGAAAGGTTCCAGTTTTAGCAGCTGGAATCCGCATTACCCCAACCTAAATTCCTCAGTAAACTAGAGCAGCAGTGAATAATGTATTTACAGGATGGTAGATTTATTACCACCACATCTCTTCTCGGCTTCTCCTTTCCTTAATCCAAGGTCCTTTTTGCTTGGTCTAGTACTGTAACTAACTAGGGTATTTATAAACTAAAGGCTGCTTTGAATGTTCATGGCCTTCACAGAGCTAAATCAAAGTGCTTTCTCCTTTGAGCTCAAGATAAACATTTTATTTCATTTATGGCTGGAAATTTCTCATATTTTACTATTTGACTCTCCCAAGAAACTACATGTAAAGGCAAAATGTTCACTATTGTGGTAGGCTTTCTCTACCTTATCAACCACTAATCTTTTTAAAGTTTCCTTTTTTAAGAAAATAAGCCATATTTTCAACTATCTTTGCATGTCACCTTTTAGCTCATAGAAGTTCTGAGGCAAGTTTCTGTTCAGTGTACCAGTTTTCACAATGGTAATTTCACTGATACTTACTGGCCTAGTCTAAGAGCAGATGTGCCATGCAAGTTAAATACGATTCCCAAAAACAAGAAAAAGAGATTGTTCGTTTTATATAACCTATTTCTACACTAATGGTAAAGTGGCGCTTGGCCACCTTATGATAAAAAAAAGTTTCCTTCATCTTTCTTCTGAGGCAAGATTCTAGCCTGAATCGTAATTTTTTCCCCGGCATCATGTAAGATACAAGGAAATTACACTGCTTGACAAAATGATACTGGTATGTATGAAAGGTGTAGTGTGGTAGGAAAACCTTTCATTGAGAGAGTAGGGCTGGGTAGGGCCTCCTTGTGGGAAAACTGAGTTGAAATACTTTACACTATTTGTGGAGTGAGATTTTGTTATAGAAATCTGGTACTAACAATAGGCAAATCACCCTCCTCTTTTCCACACTGAGAAATGTGGTACCGAGTTTCCAATCTACTGTTTTATTTTGCTAAAACAGAATGCAAGCATTAAAAAATATACTGGATTTCAGGGACTGCATAGGAGTTGGCCTATTGATCAGCTGACATTTTTGTCTTTTGCTCTCATATGCTTATGTGAAACATGCTTGACACCTAATATACTGGAAGCTACGTCAGTAAAGAAGACACAAATGGCAACAGCTGTCATTTACTGTGTAACAAGCACTGCCATTAACTTTACATGTGATATCTTCTAATGACTGGCTGATTCCTTTTGCTTTATTTTCTCCCCCCCCCACCTTAACTGTAAGTGCCATTCAAAATGAGATTTTGTTATTTTCTTACATATTCAAGATTTTTCTTCGTTTCCCTCAATTTGTAGCCATTTTTGTGCCTTATCTAAGATATATATTTTCTGTTGCTGTTAGTGGACTTTAAGCATGAATATCAAACAGCAGCTAACCACTTCATGCAAAAACTGACTTCTATTTTGAAAACTACTTGAGGGTGCTCTACCTCGTTGTTTTATTATGTTAGCTATCTCTTCTTTCTCAAGGAAGACTTCAAAATGAACTGTGACTGACTTCGTTTCTGTTTTACTGCCACCAGAATCTTCCCTGTACAGTAACATTCTTCCATTTTGAAGATAACTCTGGTCGTTAACCATCGTGAAAATACGTTTGCTTCATTCATGCTTTCCGGGATTCCGATATCTGTAGGTTAAGCTCACGCCAGCTGGAAAATTTAGAGTACACAGTGTTTTATAATCTTTTTCTTTCAGCTCCAAAAGATGTGCTCCTTCCTCAGAAACCAGACACTGAGGTCTCTCAGAGTGAACCTGGTAAATTAATTATTTCATCCTTCTGGTTAAGAAGTATATTTTTCAAAAAAATTTTTGAAGTAAATATATTTTTAATTGTTGTGATATGGAACAAATTCAGAGAAAAAATATGGGTATAAAATGCATATATCCTTTGGGTGAGTTGAATCATCTGGTTGAAATATTTGTCCATGGTTAGATGAGGGAATAGTACATAGGTTCATTGAGTAGATGATGCTAAAATTGTAAATATCATTGTTAACTAAGGCAGCTCTTATATCATTTCAAAATGTAACAGTAGCTACGTCACAACTATGGGTGTACTTTTAAGTAGAAAATGTGGGTGCCTACTCAAAATTTTCCCCAAAGTGACACCAAATGAGGACTTTAAAGTTTTAGTTAAACTAAGTTCTCTGATTGGCATCAAATGTGCAGAATTTTCTCTTATTTATCATAATTCTTAGAGAACATTTAAATTATTAAGCCAATGCATCTAAAAAACACAAACTCTTTTGACTTTGCCAGGTAGTAACTCTCATAAATATGTTCCTTTGATTTGCTTTTGGCATAGTTCTGCAACCTGTTACCTTTAGATTTGAGCCACCAAAGACAGCAATAGGTAATGGTTTTCCCGTATTGACCAACTCTGTTTTCTTTGCTACCATCAAGATTGCAGATCTTTCTCAAATGATCCTATTGAAACATCACTTCTTCTCAATTCATTTCATCATTTCATTCTCATTATTATTACTCTTTCCAAAATAGAAAAGCAATTATTTCACTGTTGTAATGGGTTTGCTTTGAAGACCACCTTAAGACAACTCATTACTGAGTTGTATCCATCTTCATTTAATTCATCTGTCTCTATGTTCCAAATGAGTCCACTGTGTTTACTAATGGTGCCCGTTTAACAATTTCCCTTGGTATAGTGGTTCTCAGCTGTAATGTAACATACTAGCATGTGGTAAGTTTGAATGATACTGCAAGTAACTATCAATGTTGGTCAAAATACTGAAAATTGCCAGTGATTTGTTAAACTGAGCTCAAGCAGACTCGAGGAGATTATCCCAACAATGATGATATTCTCACTCACTTTATAATCCTCTGAGCTCTCTTGAATGGGGGAGAGAGGGACAGAGCTACAGCCGATAGTCCAGGACTGTATCTAACCCACACCCCATCTCAACCAGCCATTTTCATAGATCGGTTCAAGAATAGGATGTCATATAGTGTGTGTCCTGGTGAAAAAACAGTTGAGAACCATTATTCTAATATTCCACAGTCATTTTTCTGAAAGTTGTGTACACACTTAAGTTTGTTCTTTCCTTTTTCTATTTCAAATGAAGGAATTTCGTGTAATACCAATCTGGTCTGGTGCTGGCTTTGAATCTAAAAATTTACAACCTTGCTCCTTTTCTTTTTGCAGTTCCTCTAGAGACACGAGGCATCCCTTTTATACCCATGATTTCCCCAAGTCCTAGTCAAGAGGAACTACAGACCACTCTGGGTAAATTTTGTTTTAATATTTGTTCAAGGAGGGCCTGCCTTTTAGGAATTTCCCTTGAAGTAGCCATAATACCTTATGTTCATAGATAGTTTCTAAATAATAGGTTATTTTAAAAATCCATTTTACTCGATCCCTTTACATTAACTGTGTATTTGTCCTTCTAGTATTTATGCTGACTTTCAGTATAAAATGAGAATGTTTTAACACATCTTTAGATGTGTTAAATTGGCTCTAGTGATTGCGATTTAGAATACTTAAAAATTGTAAGTATTCTTTAAGTATTAAGATTCAAATGGTTCTTAATATGTAAAAATTTTAAGTATGCTAAAAAGAAAATTGTTCCTAAATCAATGCTATCCTTTTTGGTGCTTTTTCTGTATTTTAAACTGTATTTGGGGAGAAAAATTAGTTATCTAGTACTTATTAAGCCTTTACTGGGTGCTAATTGCAGTGATAAGTGAGGCAGTTCTAAAAAGAAACTTTGAAAGAGGAATCCTTACCCTAGAGAGTTCACCCTCTAATATGGAGACAGGACTTAATTACGATACTGCAGTCTCTGTGCTACCCAATACACTACACGCCTTTTTAAAATTTAAACCATGTAACTCTGTGAAATTAGTTCTATTACTTGCCCCGTTTTACAGATTAGAAAATTGAGGCATAAAGGTTTTAAAAATTTGGCCAAGGTGAAACAGCTGATGTCAGAGCCAGGATTAGAATCTACACACTCAGCCACCAGAGTGCATAGGACTAACCTCAATGTTATACTATATTACAATGAGTATGATAGAGAAATGAGTGGCATGTTGAAAAAGCAAACTACCTGGAGACATCAGGAAAGGCTTCTCAGATCAGGGTCATTTACAATGGGTCTTCAAGTTGGAATAAGATTGACCAGTCAAAGATCCAAATGGTTCTTTTAAGTTACGAATAGATGGGAAAGAGGCACAGGGCAAGGAATGGCAGTTGGACTAAACTGATGAGCGGGTAGTTGCCTGGAAAAACAAGGATGGGTAAGTTGGAAAGGTCCATTGGGATGAGCTGGACATACTTTCAAGGAGTTCAACACAAATGCATTCACTCTTTGGAAAACTCCACTTTGCCTGTCTCTTGGCTGAAAATGAACCAAAAAACTCGAGTTCCTGGTGTGGCTCCTCTGTCCTGTCCACGCTGCATCCCACGTGTCTTTGATTCAGTCAGTGGCCCTATTTGCCTCGCTTCATTTCTTTTCTAATCATCCATCCTTCACGGATGTCTACTGAAATGAAGTTACTGATCACATTTTAAAATCCTTTCAGAAGAAAATATTAAAATTGAGTGAGCAAATATATCCTAATCAAATATTCATCTGGTCTAGCTTATGTCTGCAAAATCAATGTCACCTATGATGGAAAAGTTAAAAGTACTTTTCAGAAGCCACTACTGGATATGCTGATTATTTAACTTCTACTTCCTATTTCTTTAATGTGTCTTGGTTTATTCACGTCAGAACCACTACCTGTCAGTTATCACAAATATATTTCTTGAGCAGAATCAGAATAAAAAAGGACAGAAAACAAAAAGATAGTGGTGTATCATTTATACTAACTATTTCCTTGGATCTAGTATGGGCAAACTGAACAGTGTAATTTGATGTGTCTGTATGATTTTAAGGTAACACGGGAATGGAAGTATTGTATGTATTTTTTTATTTTGTCGCGAGGATTATATTTGTATGTCAAAGATACACTCTGATTTTCACATGAGAAAAATAGAATACTTGTTTCTATGTGATATAAATATACATCTTTTCATATGATATATTTTCTTTCCAGCTCATCAAAATAACTTGTGGGATTTATGAGCAGGGAAGAAACATGAAAGAGATAAATACATCAAGGCAACTAGGAGACTTTCATACATGAGCCATATCCAACAATAGCCACAACTAGAGTAATGAAACAGTGATCTTGAGCTAAAAGCTTTTGGAAATCCTTATAACAGTCATGAAAATAATAGTGTAAGCAGATACCGCAAATGAGAGTTATTAAAATGTACCATTAACTTTGGATTATTGTGATTACTGAGTGTATTTCTAAATGCATTTTATCCTTTTATTATTGCATGGGGCAGAAAAAAGTCTGGATTTTTTGGTCATTTTCTTAATGATAATTATTTAAAACAAGTCATCTTACTGTGTTTTCTCCAGAAGAAACAGACCAATCCACCCAAGAACGCTTCACAACTAAGATTCCACGAACAACCGAACTGGCAAAGACAACTCAGGGTAATCTTCTCCCCACCTCTGGAGAATAACTTCTCCTTATTTGCTTTTAATCAGGAAACAAATTTTCTTTTCAGAATGTCATTGCTCATCACAGTGGATTACTTGATTTTTTTGGCATTTTATAGGTGAAAGAAATCAGCCAAATCTGAATACTTATATGAATATAAGTCGAATATGGGAGAGACAAGTTCTTTCATCAGAGCTTGGTTTTTTGAATGTATTGTTGACCACTTGATGCTTATAACCAACAATGAAGGATCCTATTTTTTCCCTACATTTGACCTTCGTTCGCCTCATTTTCCATATCTGATAAATAATAACTGTTACTTTCCTCTTCCTACTCCCTCTTCCTCCTGGACCACCTCCTCCTCCCTTTTTGTCACTTTCTCCCATCTCCCATCTCCCCCATTTGATGAAACACATTAATATTGTGGGTAAGAAAAAAAGCTATTAACAAGAAAAGTCACTTTTCAAAATTAAGATAATATCTAACATCCAGGGAAGTGATTTCCTATTTTTTATTTCTTCTCTGTGATTTTCTACTTTGGGGGAAGTGAACTCACCTACACAAAGCTCTGTCTCATCTTCATGCACTCAGAACGCTTTTCCTGTTTATACTTTTCTATCCTGTTTCCCTACTTAGGTTATCACACTTGTGGACTTCTAATACTTTGTTGTTGCTGTTGTTTTTTAATGACCCCTTTGCCCGTTCTGCCTCTATCAGAAGGTAGAAAGCCAAAAGTAATACAGAAAAACGAAAGCAAACATTTAGGGGGTTAGAAGACAAATAAGTGTATGTTGCCCATTGTAAGTTCTAATTTGAGGGGGAAAGCTGGTGGGAGAAGTTTGATAATGAGAGGAAATGATAATAAAAGAAATCTAATTTTAACGTATATGTTGTGTCACTGGGGCAATAGTTATTCCAAGTAAACATGATGAAGAAAGACTCTCTATGGTAAAGTGCAGTTCCTTTAAATTTTCTAAATCTTTTTTACTTGTTTGTTTGGTTTAACTTTGATGTTTTAAACTTTTATTCATTAAATTTTTATTTGCTGTTTATTTATAATTATGCACAGAAGTCTGAAGCATAATATGACAGCCCTATCACATCTCTATGACCAACCTCAACAATGAACAGATGTTCAGTTGTGATACATCCCTATTCCACCCTGATTTCTGTATGTTTATTATTTTATGTTTTTGCAAATCTCTTTAATTTCTGGTTTAAGAGAAGATAGCTGGATTCTCATAATCAAACTGTTTTTACCACAAAATACGTAAATATTTACAGCAAGCAGGATAAATACTCTCATTCCACACAGGTTGTGTTGCCAAATGAGAAATATTTCAGCTTTTTAGAGATTTAAGGATTTCAGAATGAGGATAAAAGATCATAGGGCTGCTCTTTCCTTTTTTTGCCTTTCCTTACTTTAAAGAGAATATTAATATAGTGTCACTGTTACTAGTATATATGGAATTTTAATCTAATTCCTTCAAAATACTGTATTAAATATAAATTTCACTGATTATTGGGAGTATATCCATGATCTCATATCATTATATAAACTGAATTAACATGTTTGTATATTTTGACTTTTTTCTTATATCCTTAGCTCTTTTTCTATGTTTAAAACTGAAACCCTTGCCAGGCGCGGTGGCTCACGCCTGTAATCCCAGCACTTTGGGAGGCCAGGCAGGCAGATCACGAGGTCAAGAGATCGAGACCATCCTGGCCAACATGGTGAAACCCCGTCTCTACTTAAAAAAAAAAAAAAATTAGCTGGGCGTGGTGGTACACGCCTGTAGTCCCAGCTACTCAGGAGGCTGAGGCAGGAGAATAGCTTGAACCCGGGAGGTGGAGGTTGCAGTGAGCCGAGCTTGTGCCACGGCACTCCAGCCTGGCGCCTGGCAACAGAGTGAGACTCTGTCTCAAAAATAAAATAAAAAATAAAATAAAATAAAATAAAATTGAAACCCTACAGCAGTTTTCTCAAGGCCATGTATTGTTTGGTGATGAACTATATGAGTAACTTATAACCTAAACTCAAATTATATTTCAGCTCTTTTATAAAAAAATTCTAGATTTAAATGAAGACTGTGGGAGAAAACTAAAACAAAAATTCAGAAGCAGTGGCTTTGAAATAATGTAGTGCTGATTATTTCTGTGGTCTACTCTCAATCTCTTGCCTGTCCAAAGTTTTAAAACTTATATATATTCTAGTATGAGACAAGAACTATGATTCTTATTTTCTTTTTAAGCAGAAGCAACTTAACATTCAAAGGGATTTCCATGGAAAGCTGAAATAGGTTAAATTAACAGAGAATCCCATCATCTCAAACTTGAAAGAAAAAAATTGCAAATAATCATCAGGCACTTTAGGGTCTGTGAGAATTAATTTTTATAGCATCAGTACCTGTGTTCACTCTGGTTATTACACTTGGGAAGGCCCAAACGAAACGTACAGAGAATTTCAGTATGTGTCCGCTGCTGTCGACTTGAAGTCTGGCAAAATTTTGCTCATCACAGTCTTTACATTGGAAGTTTATGAATGAGCTACATTATTGTGGGGGACCGGCACGTCTGCTGAGAGGCTCCCAGCCTGCGGGAGGCCTCACCCCAACTCGGAGATGTTCACTACCTGGAGGAGTGTGCGGAAGAAAAGGCAGATAGACAGTGGGGTCTGGAGTGCTACTCAGGCAATGTCAGAATGGCATGCCAGAATAGCAAGGTTATTTTGTGCATAAGTTTGATTATATATCTTTTAGTTCTTCCTTGATGACGTAAACTACATTGTAACATTAAACAGGAAAAGCAGAAACAGAAATCAATGGCATGAGAACTGAACAGTAAAAGCAGTAACAGATATCAATAGCTACATTGTGACATTGTTATTTAAAAACAAAGTAAAGAAGGGAACATGTAGCACAGCTTGACTCACTCGGGGTCCC